>JAYDYQ010000159.1:0-23240 GCA_034814905.1 Penstemon davidsonii
CCTATTGCCCTCCTCCAGAGAATAACGTCCAAAATCCAACTACAAATCCAGTCCTTCGGCCCACTAACTCAACCCTTTACAAGACTCTGACCCATCTCCACCTGAGACCAATCCTCCTTTTAACTCAGATAATACATCGTCTTCCCAAAATCAACAATCCCCTACTTTATCAAATCGCTCAAACATTCTTTCACCATCCACCACCACTCACCTGATGACCACCATATTAGAATAAAACACCATTCGACCCAAACAACGGTCTGATGGAACCATTACTTGGCCTCCATCTAAAGCTCACATTACTCCTTTATCCGTACCCGACGAACCCACATGCATCATCGAAGCAACAAAACATCTTGAATGGAGGGGAGAGATGCAATCTAAGTTTGATGCTCTCCTTTCATCTCAAACATGGTCTTTTGTTCCTCATCACATGGACAAAACTTAGTTGGATGCAAATGGGACTTCAAAACTAAGTATCTCTCAAATGGTTCACTCGAACGGCATAAGGCGCGACTAGTGGTGAAAGGGTACAATCAATTGGTTGGACTGGATCACACGAAGACCTACAACCCGGTAGTGAAACCAATATCCATTCGACTAGTACTCTCTATTGCTACATCTTTAAATTGGAAAATTACTCAACTAGACATACAAAATGCTTTCGTACATGGTTCACTTGAAGAGACATTATATATGTCACAATCCCGAGGTTTCGTACACCCTGATTTTTCTACTTATGTCTATAAACTGAATCGGGATTTATACGGTTTAAAGCAAGCTCTTTGGTCTTGGTATACTCGCCTAAGTTCTCGTCTTTCTGAGTTGGGTTTGTTGTCACCAAGTCTGATGCATCACTGTTCATTTATCAGCATGATTCAGTGGTGCTGTATTTTCTAGTGTATGTGGATGATATTGTTGCAATTGATATGCTAATCTCTCTCTTGAACAAAGACTTTTCGGTTAAAAATTTCGGCGGGTTACATTATTTTCTTGGTTTGTAATGCTCTCGTACTTCACCTGGATTATTTCTTTCTCAAAAAAAGTATGTAACTGATCTTCTCAGCCGCACTAATATGAGCAACTGTAAATCAGTTCACAGTCCTATGGCCACATCTACGAGACTCACGACTCATGACCCCTCTATATTCTGAAGCGTCGTAGGGAGCCTTCAATAATACTTATTATTCACCCGATCGGATCTTGCTTTTTCGGTTAATCGGGTGTGTCAATTCATGCATTCTCCCACCATATTGCACTGGCAAGCAGTTAAGAGGATTTTACGTTACTTGCGGCACACCGCTGATTTTGGTCTTACTTTTAGAGCTTCTCTGAACCCTTCCCTTGCCGCCTCCACCGATACCGATTCAACAGACTCTCTTGATGATAGAAAATCTACGAGTGGTTTTTGCATCTTTTTTTGGCAAGAATCTAATTTCTTGGAGCTCTAAGAAGCAATCCACTATAGAGTGATCCAATAAATAGGTCGAATACAAAGCTCTTGCACAAGCTATTTGTGAACTCCTTTGGGTACAATCACTCTTGAAAGAAATGGGGATTCCAACATTCAAGCCTCCAACTCTTTACTGTGATAATCTTGGAGCTACTTATCCCACCAAAAATCCGATAATGCACTTCTGTACCAAGCATGTTGATATTGATTTTCACTTTGTCAGGGAGCTCGTCCAAACCAAGGCTTTGCAAGTCTCTTTTTTCTCGAGCAAGGACAAACTAACATATGTCCTCACTAAGCCCTTGTCCAACATAAGGTTCTCTTTGTTGCGATCGGATCTAGCGGTTCTTCCACCCCTGTTTGATGCGCGGGTGTGTGTTAAGAGAAACCCATCGCCAAACAGTTCATCTGCTATAACCTAAGTAAAATCAATGATGATATTTTAGAATACAAGTGTTATCATCTTGTAGCCTTTGATAAAATAGGGAAACAAAATTGATTCCCTTTGCTGTAAATAAATAGGGCTCCACTATTGTATATCCAGAATAGAAAAATTAATACAACAAATATTTTTATAAATGCTCATTTTCTCTCTGTATAAATTGCTTTTAATAGTTGCAACAACTTCTAGCAATACATTTGTTGTTGCCGCCGCGAAAGTCTAGGATATCAAAGAAGCTTGATCTTATTTGGACATATTTGATGTTGACAAAGATATTACTAAAAACGACTACTTGAACGTAATTTTCTTCATTACTGGGAAGTGTGCGGTCAACTGGGCCTCGAACCCTTTGGTAGATGCTATTAAAAGATATTGAGGCAAGTGACCTAAATTAAAATTAAAATATGTAAGTAGAATTCTATTTTTGCGGCCCATAACCGTGTTAAATGGGCCGAGACAACCACTGTTTTCTATGCCATTTCTCATAGGGATCTCCTTTGTTAAAAATATCTAGGATTAATTTTAATATTCAGGGTAAATCGAACAATATATTGATCCACATGCAAATTTAGGCGAAAAGATAATGAAATCTAGCAGTGAAATCCAGAACGAACGACATCACTAGAAATTGTGGAAAAGAGACTAACAAATATAGAACAATCGCAACTATGTAAATAACAAGTAATCATAAATTTATTCATAAAGTTACATGCGTAGAAATAAAGTGATCATCAAAATCATGCTTTAGACTAAGAGTGCACCAAACACATAAAAAATGTTAATGATCATCCAATGAGTGGTTTAGTAAGGGGGTAAGTAAAGTTTTAGTTAATAGAGGGGTCATAGTGAAGATTTAGTCTCTAAGTGAAAGTTACCTAAATATCTAAATCATATTGAGATTTATGAAATAAATGACATTATCACTGGGATATGCACTCAAGCCCGAAGTGTTACTCTGTTATCATGAAAAATATTCATTGAGCACGTGATTTATGTAATTTAGGGTACATACGAGGGGTTTATATGTATGTGACCTCTCCCACTTGAATAGCTATATTTGGAGGTTGGTGTTCTCCCAAGTTCATAACACTTTAATTATATTGGATACTTGGAGTGTTTCGGTGAAGTCTGAAATACACACAATGAGAGTAATGCACTTTATCTACAAGATTGTTGTTATGCTGCTGAGAAGAATTACATGAACATGGTAGTGAAACTTTAATCCAATGGCACATCCTCTCGATGCATTACATGGATCAGTCTCAGAATATACCTTTGTCATAATAGTCGCCAAGGTGTATGGTTTTCTGATTGTTAAAATTTTGCTCATTTGATTTTTGAGGTTTCAGTGAGTGAGTTTGTTCATGTTAAACCTTGTATTATTTGTTTTATCAAATTTTGAAGTATTAAGGTAATTTTCTTTCTTCTGATCATTAAGTATTGCATATACTATTTCACTCAAGTATTTTCTCGTTGAGTACTCTGGCTCAATGTGAATGTTTGATACTGTTATTTTATAGTGCTATTGTTGTCGAAAGCTTACATTGATCTTTGTGGTCTCTAAGCGTGACTCTGAACAAGAATTCCAGGCCTATCATCGTTGAGCATACCGCATTGGGTTTTTTCCTTTTTCTACACGTATTTAACATGAAAAGTGGTAATGCTTCTTTATCTGAATATGATGTTTTTATTTTATTTCTTTTCTGAGGGATTACATTCTACTGGGCATTGTCCTTTGTTTTTCTTAATGTCTTGTACATTATATATTGTCAAGATTCAATTATTTCAATCATTTTGGAGTTTACAGTTTGCTCTATGTTTAAACATATGTACTTTCTGTTTAGGATGTACTTTGTATTTAAATTTAAGTTGTGCAAAAGAATGGAAAGTTTGTAATTGTATTCTTGTTCTAGCTTAGGTGAGTTGTTTTTTTTTTTTTTTTTGATTGGTTGGAACTTGGACGTGATCACATGAAGTATGATCTAAAAGTTTCTAATACAAATTGCCGGCAAAAATGCATTTTTGGTCCTTTATATTTTATCAAGTTGTGATTTTTGGACAAATTTATCCCCGACATGCAAATATAGTCTTTATGTTTTCTCCGGCTGCAAATTTAGGACATTTACCGCGATTTTGAGGCCTTTTTTTTTCCAACACACAAACTAAACACATCTTCCATAAGGAGAGGGTGTATAAACTCGGAACCATTCCGAGACAAAAGTATTTGATGATTTCGAAGACAACATGACTTTGATAATCGGAATTTAGTCCAATTGTGTATTATCGGATCATTGAGGACTTCAATCCAAATGATGAATGAAGGCAAAACATCATCATCAAAATCATGTCATCATAATACTTCAATTCTTGGGGTTAAGAGCATTAAGCTTTTATTTTCCTTCATTTTTTCTGTTTAAACTAATCAACTTATGACCATCATATTTTGTTTTTTCCTAGGTTTTAATATTATTTAATTCGATGAGATTTTCATGTTTAACTTCAGTTCAAGATAAGCCTTTAATTTTCAATTGTTAATTTCAATTTAATAATCCTTTAAATTCAACTGTTAATTTCAGTTTAATTTATGATGAGAAAAATTGAATGGTTTTGAGTTTGAAGAAGGGTTGAAATGGAAAAAAAAATCAGTGTACTAAAATCGTGACTTTGTAAACCATAAAGGACTAAAAATGCAGTTTTGCCCAAATTGCCTATTATACTTAAAAAATGAAATAAAAAAGAAAAGCAAATATTAGAAGAGACAAAAAGGATGGGTAGAATTATATTTTACTTCCATAAAACTGGATCTTCAGTAATTTTAGTTCTATACTTTATAAAATTGCGATTTTTGTTGGTTTCCTAAAATATTCTGCAATTTCAGTTCCATACTTATTAAATTGCACTTTTGATTCCTCGGCCATATCGGTAAAATTAATTTGATGATATTACTATCAAGAGATATTACTTTAGCTAAAACCAATAAATATATGATTTCCAAATATCATGATTTCTTGAGTTTACATCCATTGAGCAACGCATTATTACGATAGATAGAATTTTCATAAAATAATGTTTTACATTGCGGTCCTTAATTTATCAATAATGATCTAAATTCCCTTTAGATTTTTTTTTTAGGAATAAATTCCCTTTAGATCGAGTTAAAACTAGCGATTTTTTTTCCAACTTTTGACAGCAAACAGTTGTGTGTTGACATGCTTAAATAATGTATAAAATTCATACATACTTCAGATAATTAACTGAGAAACAACAATTTTACATGTTATACATAGCAACAAGTATAATGAATACACAACAAAATAATTCAACTACGACGCTCTAAATAAGAATAAATAAAAATACTTAATTATTATAAGCATAAAAATAATAAAATATTCATGTGAATATTGAATAAATTGTATCCTTACCACATTCAAAGATGTAAAATGTGCTAATATTTATTGATACGATAGTCACATTATTCTGAAGACTTGATTAACAATTCTTTATCTTTTGACTCATAAAGATAAAATTATCGGATATTTCTAAGAAATAATTTGAATCGAAAAGTAAATTCACTCGTATCCCAACAAAGACCTATGTAATCCCCTGCCATCAAACCCATTTTCCTAATGAGGTCATTGCACATAAGTGCATAATTTTCATTTTCAATTTTTTGGAAATAAACGCCATTCCCCTCATACTTTGTAGGAAAGTACTCGTATGTGATATCCCACAAAATGACTTTAATCTTGGCCGCTGACATAACAAGATGTCTCGACATACCAAGGTCCCAATATCGAATGATGTGCTCGAAAGTTTCATGAAATGATATGATTAGCTTTCCAGACTCAATCTCAGACTGGGTCAAAAATTTTCGGATATGCCATGGATGTTGGGGACTCAACATTGGTGGTGGATGAACATCCCTTATCTCTACCAACATACCCTTATATTGGATGCAACTATTCGAGATAGATCTAAATAAGGAGGTATCCTCCTCTTTCTCGGGGAAGAAGTTGTAAAAAATTGTTTTCTTCATGGTGTGGTAAGTTTTCAAGGCCACAAATTGATACTTTTTACTTATTGTGTGATTTATTCTTTGAAGGTTTACGAATATTTATAACAACAATTAACCTTTTACTATGGAAAGTATAATATTCATTTTATGATAGTAATATCAAGAATCCAATTGGGAAAACAACTCACATGCTTATTTAGAAAAAAACTTACGAACATATGCAACTTGTCATTTACGTGTTAAGGCAACGTCTTTCAGTCAAATTGTGTATTTATTGTTTTTCTTACGGTCGTTACGTTAAGATTCTTAATGTAACACATGTCATTTTATTTTCAATTTCATTTTATTGTCATTCAAATAAACAAAAATTAAAAAAGAGAAACTAGAGTGACATATGTCACCTTAAAAAGCTACAAGGGAAGATGTAACGGCCCGAGCCCTCGGGTCGGATCCTATATGGACCCATATCCGAGTCCGAGTCCATATTCGGTGAACACAACCAAAACTTGACCAGATATTTTCATTTTGAAATCAATCAGCATTGGTTAATTCGAATCATAGTTCAAACATAATAACATAAAGCTCGGTACACTGCGATATGCAAGAGCGGGCACAAAATACAATACAAGCGCAAATCGCGCAATAACCACAAGGATTCCAACAAAGCATAGTCTTTAAGTACTTAATCATGCCAGATACATACTAACACATAACATAACATAACATAACATAATATAACGAAAATCAAAAGATAACATGACGACCCACGACGAAGGACAAACCGGATCTCGGAGACGGACGACACCAACTCTAGACATCAGACCCTGGGATATCTGTATCTGAAAAGAAGTAAACGGGAATGCTTAAGTTGATCGTCCAACTTAGTGAGGCTGTAGTGCACATGTGGGTGTGATGCATGAATGCATCATAATATATGTGTGCATGTATAACAATACAATAATTAAACACATGTAATAACAATTTAACAGGTAAACAAATAACCAATGGTTGTTGATGCCGTCCTCCTCTTACCTTCCAAACCATATTCGTAAAACCACCACCGAACACTTCAAGTAAGGTGCAACCTTACGTCTAATGCCAGGAGTTTGACATTCACTCCCCAAGTGTAACTTCCACAATTGGCTCGTGAAGCGGGTCTACGGTGGATCGAGATAACCCTCCGGCCCTAACCTTCCAGGTTACCCACGATTCCGCACACCAAGTATTAAGGGCCCACATAATAATAACAAACAATATATTACAGTACAGTACAATAGCACTTCAGTAACGGTAAACAGTAAATAACTCAATAACAGTAACAACTCAGTTCTCAATATGATCGACACGTAATCAAAATGGCATTAACAGTATAATTCAACATCGATAGTTTGTCCTAGTAGTCGAGTTATTCACAATATCTTACTTCACATACACATTCGTTAGGAACTAGGTTACAGTTCTGACACGACCTACTAGCACATTCGGACTTACACACAAGTAACATACAACACTCACCTTTGCTGCTTAAATTTCTTGAAAATGCGACAAGTATGGCGACTCGTGTTCCTCCTGTACACGTTTATGTAACGATCTTAGAATCCAATTATAGTACAAGGATTCAATCAATGACTAAGCAATGCTTTAGTCAAACATACATTTGAATCATGGTTGATCGATTCGAAGCTACGATCGAAAGTTGGACTTTAAAGTCCGGTCTAAAGGTTATCAGGTTCATTAAAATTTTTAAGTTAAGTTACCTCTTTTAGGTAATTTTTTTTTAAAGTTATATTTGGAATCTTTATTATTATTATTCTTATTATTCTGAAATTAAACTTTACTTGGCAATTTTAACCCTTTATTTTATTTAATATTAAATGTAATTTTTTTAATCCATAAATTAATTATTCGAAATTGTTTAATTTGTTTTCAAAACTATTTACGTTCGGGGATAATAATTTCTAAAAATTATTTAAGATAAATATTTTATTTATTTAGTTTAAAATTATTTAAATTCATTTATTTTTGAATTATTTAATTTCATAAAATAATTATTTAAATTTACTTTAATTTATTTTCAAAATTATTTTATTTTCAGAAAATAATTATCCCAAATCATTATAAATATTTTATTTTAAAAAAAATAAAATTTTCAAAATTATTTATTTATTTATTTTTAAAATTAATTATTGTTATTTTAGACTAACGTTCAATAATAATTATAAAAATTATATTTGATATTTACAAACTTTATTTTCAGAATATAAATTGCAAATTTATTATTTTCAGATTTTTTTTTTGATATATATATTTTTTTAATTTGGAGTTTAATAATTGAAGATATTTATAAATTCATTTTTAAGTTTATTTTTCGAATTTATTATTTTCAGAAAATTAATTATTAAATTTTATTTTTCTCATCCTAATATCGATTTTCAAATTATTTGCTATTTTAAAATTATTTTCATAATATATAAAAATTATGCGAATTATCTCAAAGTTTTAGATTTATTTTCAGAATTTTTTTATTTATGTATTTATTATAAATTTTCAGTTTATTATTATTACTTTAATTTTTTTATTTATTATTAACTATGGGCTGGCCTAATGGGCAGCCCACTTAACAGAGACCAACATGCCTATTTTCTCAATGGGCCTGTTGGTCTGTTGCAATTGCAACAGGCCCAAAATGGGTCTGTTGCAATTGCAACAGACAACAAGCAGCCTCCGGTCACTGCTTTTGCAGCGGCCGGTGGTTGCTTGTCGGCGTGGCTCTGGCCAACCCCACCGAAAATGCACAAAGGGACCCATTATTTTCAGATTTGCATTAATACCCCTAATAAAATAATTAAAGCCTAAAATTTTCACAAAATTCAAATCTTTTCATAAATTTTTATAGATCTACAATAATCCAAACATATATGCTTTCATACTTCAATCAAATCTTTAAAACCTTAGTCATGCATATTTTTAAGAAGAAACATGGTTGTTTCAACAAACACAAAAATAAATCTTTATTCCTTTTCTTTTCCATAAGAGCATGCCATTTACTAAGAATCACAAATAAAACTCTTTTAAACATTGGATATCCTAAAATTAAAGAAACCCATCAATTAAGGCTTCAAGATGTTTCAAGATTTTTAGGAAATACATACATATAGCATTCTAGGTCATTTTATTAAAAAATAACCAAACCAAAGATGGGGTTCATAAGACACTTACAAAGCTTCCAAGGTGGTCTTTAGTTTACTACGGCGGCAACGATGGTGGTCCGAAGGCTTCACGGCAGCGGTCCGGCGGCTTCACGGCGATGGTGTGGTGGTGGTGATAGTAGCCTCCCCTTCTTCTTCAAGATTTACTCCTCTCACTTAAATTGTTCTCTCTTAAATTATTTTACTCACTAATCTAAGTATGTGGTAAAGATGGAAGTGTGTGAGGGAGTGGACTATAAATCGAGGGCACAAGCCCGAAGCATATCCTCTAGAATCTGAATAGTACGTTTTGATTGGCCATCCGTCTGTGGGTGTGCCATAGTACTAAACTGAAGCTTAGTGCCCAGAGCACCATGAACCTTTGCCCACAGCCCTGAAGTAAACCTCGGGTCACGATCGGAAGTTATATTCTTCGACAACCCGTGCAGTCGAACGATTTGATCGCGATATAACTCTGACAGTCGTTCGACAGGGTACTTAACATCGACAGGGATAAATCGGGCTACCTTTGTCAGTCTATCGACAACAACCCAAATGACATTATGCTGACCTCGACTACGTGGCAAACCAGTCACAAAGTCCATCGTTATCGATTCCCACATCCACTCGGGTACCGGTAACGGTTGTAGCAACCCTGATGGTCGATGATGTTCAGCCTTGACTTGCTGACAAACCAAATACCTAGCCACGTAATCGGTCACGTCCTTTTTCATACATTCCCACCCAGAAATGTGCTTCAAATCCTGATACATCTTATTTCCTCCTGGATGAATGATGTATCGGGATCGGTGGGCTTTTTCCAAAATTTGCTCCTTTAATCCAGTATCCATGGGGACACACAACCTTCCCCGCTTGAGGACTCCTTCATCATCCACGTTAAAAGGAGAATCAACTATTTTCGGGATTGATTCTTTGATTTTCCTAATCCTTTCATCTAGCTATTGAGCCGATGCAATCTGTTCGAGTATGTTCGATCTCACTTGCAAACCGGCGAATAAGATTCCCATCTTAACTTCTTATGGGTTCCAAGAACAAACACTCTCTAACATTCCCCACTCTTTTGCCATAAGGTGAGACATGTTGATCTTTCGACTCAACGCATCTGCTACAACATTTGCCTTGCCGGGATAGTACTGAATTGCTCAATCGTAGTCATCCAAGAATTCCATCTAACGTCTTTGTCTCATATTCAACTCCTTCTGAGAGAACAAGTATTTTAGGCTCTTGTGATCTGTGAACACCACAAACGACACCCCGTAAATGTAGTGCCTCCATTTGCCCAATGCAAACACTACTGAGGTCAATTCCAAATCATGAGTCGGATAGTTCCTCTCGTACGGCTTCAACTTCCTTGAAGCGTATGCAATCACCTTGTCGTTTTGCATTAAATCGCAACCCAAACCTTCTTTTGATGCGTCGGTGTAAACCATAAAGTTTTCTGACCCATTTGGTAGGGCTAACACCGGCGCAGTCGTCAGTTTCTTCTTCGACTCTTGGAAGCTTACCTCACACTTCTGGCTCCAATCGAATGGAACTTTCTTTTGAGTTAACTTTGTCAAAGGAGAGGCTATCTTCGAGAATTCCTGAATAAATCTTCGATAATACCCAGCCAGACCCAAGAAACTCCGAATCTCGATCACGGTCTCTGGCCTCTTCCACTCAGTAACCGCTTCAACCTTAGATGGGTCAACCGCTATCCCATCTCCTGAAATAATGTGCCCTAGAAAGGCAACCCGATCTAACCAAAATTCACACTTACTGAACTTCGCGTACAATTTATGTTAACGCAAGGTTTGGAGCACCTTCCGAAGATGAGCCTCGTGCTCTTGCCTGGATTTCGAGTAGATCAAGATATCATCGATGAACACCACAACAAATTGATCTAAAAATGGCTTGAAAACTCGATGTATTAAATCCATGAAGAGTGCAGGGGCATTCGTGAGGCCGAAAGGCATCACGACAAACTCAAAGTGCCATATCGCGAGTTAATGGCCGTTTTCGGTATAACTTCCTCCTTAATCTTTAGCTGATAGTACCCTTGCCTTAAATCCAACTTTGAGTATACCAGAGATCCTTGTAGTTGATCAAACAACTCTTTGATGTGCGACATAGGGTACTTGTTCTTGATGGTCACACTATTCAAACCACGATAGTCGATGCATAGCCGCAACGAACCATCTTTTTTCTTCACGAACAAGACAGGGGCTCCCCACGGAGATGAGCTAGGTCTGATATATCCTTGCTCCAACAACTCCTGAAGTTGAGCTTTTAGCTCCTTAAGCTCGGCAGGGACCATGCGGTATGATTTCTTCGCAACTGGCGTCGTCCATGGAACGAGATCAATTGCGAACTCCACTTCTCGATCTGGTGGTAGAGTCGTAAGTTCTTCCGGAAAAACATCTGCAAACTCTGCCACCACAGGTACCTCTTTTAAATCAACTTTGTTTTTTGGCTCGTTGATGAGGTCAGCGATAAATCCGTGTTCGCCTTGGTGCAATTCCTGACGAACTTGGGCCGCGGACAACAATGGAACCTTCAGGGCTTTCCGTATATCCCAAAAACAAACATCTGGCCCTTCGGAGGTACAGAGAGTTACTGTTTTTTGTCGAGAATCTAAAAAGGCGGCGTGGGTGGACAACCAATCCATCCCCAAGATTACATCAAAACCTTGGATCGGCAATGCGATTAAATCAGCAGAAAATACCCTCCTCAATCCTAACCTCACATGCTTTGTAAACCGAACTCGTTATGAACGAGGTCCCTAATGGAGTATGAACCTCTAACTCATAGGGTAAACTTTCTACCTTACTCACTAGTTTCTTACTATAACAAGGTGTTACGAATGAATGAGATGCACCAGAATCAAATAACACTTTACATAAATGCCCGGAAACATAAAATGTACCTTCCACCACATCATTTGCATTTGGAACAGACAACTCCTCTCCCTCCATAGCAAAAGCTCACCTGGGCACCCTCGGCTTCGGTGGTCTTCCAGCCTTGGATGATCCTCCACCTGCTGGGGTAGGCGCACGAGGTGCCTTGGGGCAGTTTTTGATAAAATGATCATGAGCTCCACACCTCAGACACTTGCCAGCCTTCTTCCACCATTTGGGCTCCCCATGCTCCTTCAGTCCACAGAAAGTGCAGGCTCCATCTGGTGTCTTCCCAGGAGCATTATGTGGTCGGTTGTGCTGCTGATGACCCCTTGGATTCCCTGAGCTTGATTGACCAGTTCTTGGTGTATTTCCTGCATTCCTCCCCGACTGCCAGTTTGTCTGAGGAGGCCTCGACATTTTCTCCGAAAACTGCATATTATTCAACTCAATCAACCCGTTCTCAATCCTTGTAGCCTTTTCCACTGCTTCAATGTATGACGCTACATTATGAGCGAGAAGGGCTCGCTGGAGCTCTGGCCTGAGGTACTTGATGAATCGCGGGTGCGACGGGGTTCATCATTCATCATATGGGGAGTATAACGGACACGACGAGAGAAAGAAACCTCAAATTGTGGCACCTTCATATTTCCTTGCCTCAGAGTATTGAACTGTTCCTCACGCTGCTCCTTAACAATAGGGGGAACATACTTGTCATTGAACTCTTCCACAAAATTCTCCTAAGTCCTCGCGGTTTGGTTCCTTTCCCAAACCATATCCCTTGTGTGCCACCAAGACCTAGCGACATCCTCAAAGCGGTAAGTAGCCAATGAAATCTTCATAGTGTCCAAATAGTCCAATGCTCGAAAAATATTCTCAATCTTAGCCAACCAGGCTTCCGCCTTCCTATCATCAGGTTCTCCGAGAAACTTAGGCGGTTGGAATAGCAGAAAACGTTCTAGTGTCTGGTCTAAGGCAGGGGGTGCAGGGGTTTGAGGTATGGCCTACGTGGCGCCTTGCATTGCCTGGGTGAACTGGGCCAAGGCGGCGATAATTCGATCGGCCTGGTCGACTGGTGGTGCCACAGGTGGAACTACCGGAGCCCCCTCAGACTGGTCAGAGGGAACCAGACGACCAATACGAATATCAGCTCGATTGCCTGTCATTCTGAACAACGAAAGAAAAAAAAATGCCCCATTATGCCAACACATAACACAACCACAAGGCCAAAAACCAAATAAAGCTAAAACATAATATCATAAAATAACATAATTGCCAAACCGGCACACAAAAGTTAACATGTCTCAGCAACATAAAAACGTACTAACAACCAGAACGGCTTAAATCAGTCAAATTACCCACAAAATACAGTACGAAATGAAGCATAGTACAAGCCAAAAATGGCTTCAAACAAACATAACAAAGATGATAATAACAATCTCTCAATCTCTTCCGATCACAGTACCATCTCCCGCTTTCTCCTCACTAGGGTCCTCCTCCTCTACTGGGTTTGTCGCAACTTCAGCCTCCTGACTCGGGGCTCCAAAGTTTGAGCTCTCCTCCTCAACTAGAATCTTCTCGTCATCCGAGAGTGAGTCGGCAAGAGTTCTCAAACCCTCTCTAATTCTTCCAGACTGCAACATACGTTGGTTCCTTATGACCCGGAGCTCCTCTAACCGAGCGCTCATATCCTCGAGCTGTGCTTCGGCTATCCTGAGCTGCTCTTCTAACATATCAGCTCGATCAGAGGCATCCTCAGCCTGAAGTTCTGCCATCATCCTTAGGTCACACTGGCGGTCCCGGTCAGCCTCGAGGTTATGGACCTCGTGATCCGGGTAGTGACCTATCAGCTCAAAGTGTCTCCGAGTCATGATGGGGTGGTAAACCCTATGGGGTCAACTACGTCGAGTAACCAACCTATGAGGAGGAGAGTGGCCACGAACGGGGGGAAGCAATGACCTTACGGGGCCTCAACTCTCCCACAAATCCTTTGTTCCTCCCCATGTTGGAGCGAAAGCTGGAGCGTCTACTTCCTTGGCTCGATATCCTAATGCAATCACATATTAGAGACACACATATCATATAATAATCACATAAGATGACTTAAAAGAACACAATAAATAGGACAAAACAGACGACTTCCGAGAACCCTTGACCTGATTTGTAAGTCTATGCTCTGATACCACCTGTAACGGCCCGAGTGTTGGGATTCTTACTGGAAAACGAGCCTCAGGCAGCGGAAATATAAAACTTTTAGGCTCCCCTTGGGAATCTTGCCAGGATACAATCTGGTATATATTTAAACTAATATTAAACAAGTACAAAAATCGCTAGATTAAGTTATACCTGCTTCCTAGCACTTCCGAGCCAAACTCTGCTCTGTAGGAAATCCCCGGAGACGCGAACTTGATCTCTTCCAATTTTTACTTTCAGTCCCAAGCTTTTGCTTAGCGCCCCACGTGTTGCGCCTCTACGATTCAGTACACCACATACACACGAAAACCTTGAAATCTCTGATCGGCTAGAACACAGAAGAAATCAAGATGCGAAACTCGAGAAGAAAAGACAGAAGTCGATCGACTTCTATCAGGGTAGGGGCGGCGGCGGCTAGGGCTTAGGGAAGAGAGAGTGTTTTCTTTTTCTTGCTTTTGAAGAGTTATACAAAGTGTGTACTTAGTATTGTGTCTTGTGTATTCTCCAAGACTTAATGGGGCTTATTTATAGATCTTGTAATCCTAGCCCTACTAGGATTCCTAACAAGATCTAACTCCTAAATGGGCTAAACCTTTTAATTAATGCAAGACTTCATTAATTAAATGGTCTTGTCTTTTAATTAGTCTTGGGCCCATCTAAATCTCCAAGATTAATTGGCACACTAATTAAAAATCCATTTATCCTAATTAATTAAATTGGACTCCTAGCCCAATTAATTAATTCCCATTAATCTTTATTTAATTAAATTAAACTCCAAGTTTAATTAATTAAATCTTCTCTCTCCTCAATTAATTAAATCTAATTTAATTAATTATTCTTATCAAATTAAAAACCTATTTAATTTGACATTTTGATCCAACCCAATTGGATCGGATTCTCGCGCCCAAATGGATCGACCCAGTCGAGTCCAACTTTCTTCGTTTCCTGTTTCCGCTCGATGTGTTTGTGTATGTCCCCGTAGGTTCACCACATAATTGGCCGCGGGTTATAACTAAATGTGCATTTAATTATTCGAGTAAACTTATACTCTAAATCAATCGAACACTCTGTCGATTGACCATTCCAAAATTAGCACCCCTGTTAATTTGGGAATTCTCCCACACTCCACAGTCGATGTCTGGCCACAAGCCCATGGAGCCCAATCACTGGTGAATTAATTCAGTGAACCTATTGATCATTTACAATTTCCATATACGACATAATCTCTCCATCGATCGATCTCCCAGTCGAGACTTAAGGGTATGGACTTTTCATCGGTTCCCTTTTAATTGCGTCTTGACCTTATGCATTCTGATCTTGAAATAATTCTCTTTGACTTAATCTTTATGAGCTACTTTCATAAAGTCGTCAGATACCTTGGCCAAGGATTTTACCAGAATTAATTTCTCACAGAAATCCATAGGAGAAATTCCCAACCTATCAAATCGGGTCAATGGATCCTTTGTTGATGATATGAACCTGCATACGAGTCACTCTATACCCAACGTGAATCCTCAGAGACTTTCTGGTAATTTCCAGTCGGTCGGAACTCACATCTAAGTATAGACGTTCTCGCACCAGATAAACCATATCACCTCAAGTATTAGGGATCGTTCCTCGTATACTATCGTAAATTGGAATAACTTCATCCCCGATATGCGACTACCGCTTCCATGGTGAGTTATTTCCTAATTGGGGTATTCAGTGCACTTGCCATCCCAGCAAGTCACCCACTTATGTGTATTGACTATCCCAGTCACGCTCGTGGACCCCAGCGTTCTCCAGTTCATCGGAGTATACACATTAGTGAGAGTCTAACCGAATCCAACGATGTCCTATCTCGATCGGATTCTACGACTCTTGAATATGTTCTAGATCACGGCCTTAGAGATCAGTCCACGGGTTTTCCCATAGCCCTGTGATCTAAGGACTTCTATCCTTATGCGTAGATAATTATTACATAAGATAAAGTTGACCATATATAATAAATGCATTTATTAATCCATTTGAATGGTCCTTTTAATTTAAATGCAGTCAAAACAGTTGGCTTGCAGGACACTATTCTATCACCGAGCCCCTGGGTTGGATCCTATATGGACCCATCCCAGAGTTCGGGTCCGTATTCGGTGAACACAACCAAAACTTGACCATATATTTTTTTTTGAAATCAATCAGCACAATAATTCGAATTATAGTTCAAACATAATAACATAAAACTCGGTACACTGCGATATGCAGGAGCGGGCACAAAATACAATACAAGCGCAAATTGCGCAATAACCACAAGGATTCCAACAAAGCATAGTCTTTAAGTACTTAATCATGCCAGATACATACTAACACATAACATAACATAATATAACGAAAATCAAAAGATAACATGACGACCCACGACGAACGACAAACCGGATCTCGGAGACGGATGACACCAACTCTAGACATCAGACCCTGGGATACCTGTATCTGAAAAGAAGTAAACGGGAATGCGTAAGTTGATCGTCCAACTTAGTGAGGATGTAGTGCACATGTGGGTGTGATGCATGAATGCATCATAATATATGTGTGCATGTATAACAATTCAATAATTAAACACATGTAATAACAATTTAACAGGTAAACAAATAACCAATGTTTGTTGATGCCGTCCTCCTCTTACCCTCCAAACCATATTCGTAAAACCACTACCGAACACTCTAAGTAAGGTGCAACCTTACATAACAGCGCGCATTGACGTCTAATGCCAGGAGTTTGACATTCACTCCCCAAGTGTAACCTCCACACTTGGCTCGTGAAGCGGGTCTACGATGGATCGAGATAATTTTAACCGTTTATTTTATTTAATATTAAATGTATTTTTTTCAATTATTCGGAAATTTACTTTGTTTTCAAAACTATTTCCTTTCGGGGATAATAATTTCTCAAAATGATTTAAATTCATTTATTTTTGAATTATTTAATTTCATAAAATAATTATTTAAATTTACTTTAATTTATTTTCAAAAAAAAAGTTATTTATTTTCAGAAAATAATTATCCCAAATCATTATAAATATTTTATTTTAAAAAAAATAAAATTTTCAAAATTATTTATTTATTTATTTATTTATTTTTGAAATTATTTATTGTTATTTTAGAACTAACGTTCAAGAATAATTATCAAAATTATATTTGATATTTACAAACTTTATTTTCAGAATTTAAATTTCAAATTTATTATTTTTAGATTTTTTTTTTGATATATATATATTTTTAATTTGGAGTTTAATAATTGAAGATATTTATATATTTATTTTTTGAATTTATTATAATTATTAAATTTTCTTTTTCTCATCCTAATATCGATTTTCAAATTATTTGCTATTTTAAAATTATTTTTATAATATAATAAAAATTATGGGAATTATCTCAAAGTTTTAGATTTATTTTCATAATTTTTTTATTTATGTATTTATTGTAAATTTTCAGTTTATTATTACTACTTTAAATTTTTTTTTTATTAACTATGAGCTGGCCTAATGGAAAGCTCACTTAAAAGAGAGACCAACAAACCCATTTTCTCAATGGGCCCGTTGGTCTGTTGCACTTGCAACAGGCCCAAAATGGGTGTGTTGCAATTGCATCAGCCAACAAGCAGCCCCCGGTCACTTCTTTTGCAGCGGCCGGTGGTTGCTTGCCGGCGGTGAGATGGCTCCGGCCTGCCCCACCGGAAATGCACAAAGGGAACCCATATTTATAAATTTGCATTAATAGTCCCAATAAAATAATTAAAGCCCAAAATTTTCACAAAATTCAAATCTTTTCATAAATTTTTATAGAACTACAATAATCCAAACATATATGCTTTCATACTTCAATCAAATCTTTAAAACCTTAGTCATGCATATTTTTAAGAAGAAACATGGTTGTTCAACAAACACAAAAATAAGTCTTTATTCTTTTTCTTTTTCATAAGAGCATGCCATTTACCAAGAATCACAAATAAAACTCTTTTAAACATTGGATATCCTAAAATTAAAGAAACCCATCAATTAAGGCTTCAAGATGTTTCAAGATTTTTAGGAAATACATACATATAGCCTTCTAGGTCATTTTATTCAAAAATAACCAAACCAAATAGGGGGTTCATAAGACACTTACAAAGCTTCCAAGGTGGTCTTTAGTTTACTACGGCGGCACGGTGGTGGTCCGGCAACTTCACGGAGGTGGTCCGGAGGCTTCACGGCAGCGGTCCGGCGGCTTCACGGTGATGGTGTGGTGGTGGCTTCCCCTTCCTCTTCAAGATTTACTCCTCTCACTTGGAATTGTTCTCTCTTAAATTATTTTACTCACTAATCTAAGTATGTGGAAAAGATGGAAGAGTGTGAGAGAGTAAACTATATATATATATAAACCTAAATTCAGATTATAGATATATATACATCTATACATACAACATGGGAAGGGAAATATAATCATTTCCTTCTTCCACCAATATTTGGCCTTCACCAATAGAAGATATGCAGCTCTTAGAGTTTCAAGGAAGGGAACCATCATTACTTAGCTGCAGAACTGAAAAGATTGGGGCAATTTTGCACTTTGCCCCCTGAAGTTTGGGGAAAGTGCAATTTTGCCCCAAAAATAGAATTTTTGCATGATTAAGTCCAAAAAAATTATAAAACGACCCCTTTACTTTTGAAAAGGAATTTAACCACTTTCTAAACTATTTCTAAGTCCAATATGCTATAAGAAATAATTAATGCACATAAGCATAGCACAAAAGAGACTTCAATTTAACTTTAAAACATAGTATCATTCAAAATTGGATAATAATCCAATAAAATTACAATTAAAGGACCCGAAAATTCTTGGGTATTACAGAAGAAACCGTTGAGGTGGTGCTGAAAAATTAAATATCATCTGGGTTAGATGTTGAAATTATATAAATTTTGATAATAACAAATGAAACGTTGGATTAAATTGGCTTATTAGGCTTGGAAAAATGTTTTACAAGCAAAGTAATTCGATAACTCTATAGAATAGAAAAAAGCTGAGTGAAATAACAATTTATGTGAAGCTAACAATCGAGAAGAAAAAAAATCGAGTAGAAGGATCACTTTGGAGGACAACCATCAAGTTGAGTTGCAAAGATATAGTGATCATCAGTCTTAGGTTAGGATTAATGAAAATTTTGATGATAACACAATTTGCTAAGTACTCGAGAGCTATGTAAACTTCATTGGCCAAGTTAAATGAGTACCTAAGTAATGGAAGATTAGTTGAAGTCAAACAACTTAGTACATGATTAGTCAAGAAGATTTTGAAGTATTATGTACATAAAGTTTGATGAACTCTCAGACCTCTTGGAGAACCACACGGTAGAAGAGATCTCAAAATCAAATTCCTTCCTACTTCAATGTCAGCTGCTATTTTCTAGACGCACTCCAAGTCAGCGGTCCTCACGGTTAAAGACTATTATTGCCATAACATCAAGAAGAAAATACCCCAAATTTTAAATATAGTATGGAACAAACTATAATCCATGACCGCCACATAATACTTCTTTGGATGCATAATATGCTCCCTACGAGGGAGAGGACTCGGCGGAGGAGCATTACTTTGCTTAAATACATAAATCCATTAAAGCTTCAAGAGTAGGCCTAGCTTGAAATCGGAAAAGCCTGTGCAAAGATTGTTAGAAGACGAACTTAGGTGCGGTTTTCTCCCTTGGCGAGAATTTCTTCTTGGTGCGGCTATCACGAGGAACGTTTTGTGGAATGAAAACATCGTCGTTGTGTTTGTTGCGACAACCTCTAGCAATACCTTTGATGCTGTCGTCGCGGGCCCGTGGAAGTCTTGACTATCAAGAAGCTTGCTCTATTTGGACATATTTGATATTGACAAAGTTATTTACTAAAACGACTACTTGAACGTGATTTTCTTCATTATTGGGAAGTGTGCGGTCAATTGGACCTCAAATCATTTGGCAGATGCTATTAAAAGATATTGAGGCAAGTGACCTAATTTCAAATTCAAATATGCAAGTAAGAATTCTATTTTTGCGGCCCGTAACCATGTTAAATGGGCCGAGACAACCACTATTTTTTATACCATTTGTTATAGGGACCTCCCATGTGTTGGTTTTTATGGGTATTAACCCAATTGGATTGAGCCCAATTGGAGTTAAGCCCATAAAATAGAAATGAATGAAAGTTTGAGAGAAAAATGCCTTCATCCCACATGGAGGAAATTGGAAGAGTTTTTGTCATTTATAATGCAAAAATTTGGATAAGGGTTGGGCCCCTTGGGGGTACCAAGTTTTGTGAGGGGAGAAGACGTGTATGACCATGGTTTCACCACACGCGCGCCGCCGCCGTCCGGCCGACACGATCTGGTCTCGGGCTCGGGTTTGGATTGGGCTTGGGCTTCAACAAAATATTATCTTTTTGGATAAAATTTAATTAATGTTTTGTCCCAAAACTTAAAAGCCAAAAAATTAATTCATACATATCCGTTTGACCCGATTAAGATCCGCAACTGACCCATTTTCTAAGAGAGATCCGCGCGCTTCTTTTCAAATGAATAAGTGAGTCGGTTTGGTTTTTTTGGTTTAAATCCGAATATACATGTCTCTCCATAACACCCTTTCTGCTGCTATAAATAGAGGGAGAATCTGACCAATTCTATCATCCCGTTTTCTAGCAATCAAAAGCATAATCCTATTCTCTCTCTTTCTATTCTTCTCTTAAAAAACATTTTAATATTCCTGTTTGTTAAAGTTCGTTGTGGACTTGTTCTTTGTGCAAAGAAACAAGGATCCGACTGTTGTATCTTGGGAGACTACTGGAACGAACTGTTGCACCTTTGACAGCCCAGAAATATTGTCTTAAGGACATTGCATTAGCAAGCCTTAGTCGATCATTTTTCATTTCAGAATTATTTCAATAAGTACGCTGTTATTCAATTCTGATTTTGCTTGTTCTGCGAGAATAAACTATACTAAAATTTATAATTAGAGTTAATTATAAATAATTATTTTGCTAGAATAATTTACTATAGTTTTTTAATTATATTATTAGATATATAAAGTATTTTAATAATATTTTATATACACAAACATTTACAACACCATGTTCGGTGTTCTGTGATAGAGACTTCCCAATCTTCAAATTTTATACTCCATTTTTTTAGTTAAACTAGCTTGCCGTGTATTAATGTCCAAAGAAGCCCGTTCTTCGGGAAAATATGCTTGTCCTAGTTACCGTCATTAATTTTTTATTCATTAATGATTTTAATTGAAGACGTATACTCCAATTTTTTAATTTATTTTTTTAAAATAGTAGTATCAAATTATCAAGAAAATATCCAGTAAATAGTGCCGAGGGTCCACCGTACCATACTCAATGTAAAAAGTAGAGAAAATGTCAGGAGGACAAGACACGCCATCCCTTTCCTTTCCCAATTGCGAAACCGATAAGTTTTCAGATTTCAAAATTCCCAACTGAAACTCCTCTTATTGTTTCCATCGATTCTTCCATCTCAATTTTTCCTTTTCTCGGTCAGCGTCCAAAATTCCAATTTTCTGAGTTTTTTTTTTTTTTTTTTTAATTAATTTTCTTATTTTCTTATTTTCCCCCGAAAATTTACAATTTTAGGAGAGGAATGCAGAGCCAGATAGTGTGCAGCGGGTGCAGGAGTCTTCTCATGTACCCTAGCGGAGCACCTAATGTGTGTTGTGCTTTATGTAATACCATCACAACTGTTCCCCCTCCAGGTGAATTTTCCTTTTTTTTTTTGGTTAATTATATATGTTGTAGCTTTACATTACTGATAATAGTAGAAGGAAAATAGTAATTATGCAACTTATGCTAGAATGAGAATGCATGTGTTTTTTGGTTAAGATTGCGAGGAGAAAGAGAGTGTGGATTTGAGACTTGGTTTTCGTCCAAGTATGTAGGATTAATTTCAATTTTTTAAGTAAATCAAACAATATATATAATATCACCACATGCAAATTTAGGCGACAAGGTAACGAAATCTAGCAGTGAAATCCAGAATAAACAACATCACTAGAAATTGTGGAAAAAAGACTAACAAATAAAGAACAATTGCAACTATGTAAAGAATAAGTAATCAGAAATTTATTCATAAAGTTACATGCGTAAAAATAAAGTGATCATCAAATCATGCTTTGGACTAAGAGTGCACCAAACACATGAGAAATGCTAATGATAATCCAATGAGTGGTTTAGTAAGGGGGGGTGGGGGTAAGTAAAGGTTTAGTTAATAGGGGGGTCAAAGTGAAGATTTAGTCTCAAAGTAGAACTTGCCCAAATATTTAAATCATATTGAGATTTATCAAGTAAATGACATTACCAATGGGATATGCGCTCAAGCCCGTAGTGTTATTCTGTTATCATGAAAAATGTTCATTGAGCATGCGATTTATGTAATATTACTAATTGCAAGGGGCAGAATCTTGATTTCCACATCGGTAAAATGGGGTACCTGTGAGGGGTTTAAGTATCTTGTGAGGGACTTTTGATGTTTCAGTGAGTGAGTTTGTCATGTTAAATACTTTAAAAACTTGGACGTTTCAATAAATCTTGTGTTATTTGTTTTTATCAAATTTTGAAGTATTGTATTAAGGTATTTTTTCTTTCTTCTGATCATTAAGTCTTGCATATACTATTTCAGTGAAGTATTTTCTATTACTATAATATCATGATCATCTAATTCATTGAGTACTCTGGAGCTCAATAATAGTGCTATTGTTGTCGAAAGCTTACATTAATCTTTATGGTCTCTAAGCGCGGGTTTTTGAACAAGAATTCCAGATCTATCATTGTTGAGCATACCACATTGGATTTAGATTGAGGGAGGATTTTTATTTGTTAGTATGACCTCAGTCCATATATTTTTTGATTTCCCCTTTTCTACACTTATGTTGACATGGGCAGGTAATGCTTCTTCACCTGAATAGTATGTTTTATTAATTCTTTTCTGAGGGAATATATTGTACTGGAAATTTCCCTTGTGTTTCATATGGTCTTGTACATAAAATATTGCTAAGATTC
>JAYDYQ010000160.1:0-88582 GCA_034814905.1 Penstemon davidsonii
GAGTTTTAAATTTACTAACTTGCAGCGGATTTTTCTAGTGTTTTTCACAAGTAGTTGTTCTTAACTTAGAAAAAGTTTTATCCCCAGTTTAATAAACTCTTTTTAAAACTTTTCAACAGTTAACTTTTACGTGTTTGAAATATGCTCTTGAAAAATATGCAAGAAATAATGCAAGTATAAACACAAACGATTTTTATAGTGGTTATATGGATATAAATCCTTTAGTCCACTCTTCCAAGTCACTTAGATCTTGGGTTATACTATAAGCACACATATTACAGTATACAATGCTTCTGCCAATCAACAAATGAAAAGGCCACAAGTGCGCAATAGGAAATCACAAAGAAACTCCTACTCTCTGAAGTAATATCACTCACTTAGATGGATATCTATTTCTCACAACACGTTTCTAACAAAATCACTCAGATTTATATGTATGTTTTGTTTTCTCTCTATTCTGCTTCGTCAACAAATGACTAGGCTGATGAGTGTTCTGTTCTTGAAGTTGAGACTTAGAAGAATTTTGCTTCGATATCAATCTCAGTTGTGTTGTCTCTCTTTCTTCAACTCTTGAACTGAACTATTTATACTTGAGATTTGAAAATCTGCCGTTGAGAGATCGACAGGTGTTCAAATCCTCGAGTACTGGTCCCCTTTTGCGGAAACGGCTACCTGCGACTGAACACTCTACACTCTGACGTACCTTCTGTCAGTCCCCACTACACGCACCAACCTGACACGAGGTTTCTCTTCAATCATTTGTCATAAATACCCTTCCTCTTCAGCATTTATTACTCCAAGTGCATTTATTACCGTTGCAATAACTTCTGATCCACTTCCACTCTGCTGATCGAAATCACTCGTCTGATGTATACTCGGCTGATCCCAAACTTGAACTAATCTGATTTGAGTCGGCTGAAAATCCACCAGTCTGATTCCTTTCTTCAGCAACAGATCAGTAGTCTTCTGGACCATATTTGACTCGTCTGAAATAAATTCTTCCTGGTCAAATATCTTAGAAGGTTTTGTACTAAGCTTCCATACTTAGCTGATTCTGATGTTTTGGAAATCATCAAAACCTCCCTTCACTTCATACCTTCCATCTTCATCTTCATCCAACAATTTCCCCCTTTTTGATGATGACAAAACTTCAGCTAAGTACCTGTACCTAAAACTGTAGTTAAGTCCTCAAAAATTTCTGAGATAGAAGTAATTTGTTGGAAACTTGAATTTTTATAGATTATATCAATTGATTACAAGTTACAAGTTTATCAGACGAGATAGAGCAGAAGTAAATTTTACAAATGAGTTACAAAAAGATTACAAGTGACCTAGTCTAATGTCTTAGTCTAGTCCTTCTTCTCTTCTTGTGATTCTTCATTTGTTTCTCCTTCTTCTTCACCTTCAAGATCTTCATCTTCTTGATCAGAACTAGAGAGATCTACTTCAAGTGTCTCTAATTTCTTCTTGAGATCCTCTATTCTCTTATATTTGACGTGTGGATTTAGCTGTTCAGCAGCTGAGTCTTTGGAAGCAGCAATCTCTTTATCAGATTTTACTGGTTCTTTGGGCTCTTCATCAGCATCGTTCTCTGCCTCAGTTACTCCATCATCTGGTCTGCTTGTATTTTCATCAGCATCCTTTTCAGTAGATTCTAGTTTTTCAGTAACTTCAGCTGATTGGTTAGCATCAGCACCCTTCTTTGTTGTAGAACCTCCATCTTCCCCCTTTTTGTCATCATCAACAGGGTCAACAGGTTCTTCAGGCAGAACTGGAGTGATGTTAACAGCTTCACATAGTAGTCTGATGTTCTTATCCACCGCCAGAAGATGATTTTCTCTTTTCAGTTGCTGCAAGATGTCGTAGGACTCAATCTTTTTAAGTGTAAGATCCACTTGCTCACTTAGCTGAATCTGGGAGTTCAGAATCAGATCGGCTGAGGTTGTGAATGCTTTCAACATGTTTTCCGTTTTCTCCTCTTGAGCCTCCATTGCTTTTGCAACAACTTCATTTATGTCCCTCCAACCAGCTGTGTTATTCTTGACCCTTGCTCCAAATGTTTCCACATCTAGTCTGATAGTCTGAACTTCATTCTTGATACTTGCTATTTCTTCCACTGTCAGAGGGCTAGGATCAACAGACTTGGGAACTCTTTCAGCAGCAACAACAGACAGTAGAATTGAGGCCACTTCCTCAAATTTCTTCAACTGCTCTCTGTGTCTATCTTCCATTTCCTTCATAGAGTTTGCAATCAACTGTTGAATGGACTCCAAAATAGTTGGTTGCATGCTTGCTGAAGTTGATGGAATGGCTGTGCTTGCTTGACCAATCTCAGGAGCTTTCTCAGTCTCCTTAGGTTCATCAGTCAGAGTAGTTTGCTGTTGAGACAACTGCTCTGATGATGTTGATAACCTCTCATCTGTCTTCTTCTGGACCTGTATTGGCTCATCTATTTCTGTAACAACATCAATACCATTAGCAGAGATGACAGTTTTATGAGTAAAAATGAAAGCAGGCTCAAATGATGATGTTGTCTGTTCATGTTGATCTTCATAAGTCTTGATGGCCGGTCCAAAGACAATCTGTTGTAAGCTTGGCAGGGGCGTCATAGAACTGGGATGACCCTTCTGATATCTGGTCTTCTTAGCCCATATTCCCAATGTTACGGAAATTGCCAGCTTTACTGCTCTGTCATTTAGATCTTCATTCTTTCCTGGAGTTTCAGGGACATAGTCTTGTATTTTCTTGGCTTCAGATTTTGCCAACTTCCTCAATCTGTAATGTACCATATCCAGGAAGTGATCTGAATCCAGTGCTTGCTTCAAGCACCCAGTTTCCAGCCACTGCATAACCCATCTTTCTTCTGCAGCAAACTCCTTCCACTGTATTATTTGCTCCTTGGTCTTTGTCAGACGATAGTCTTTCCACCTATTGTATCTTATCTTTTCAGCAACAAAGAGTGATGAGGGATATTTCGCATACGCCATTTTAGGAAATACCTTCCGCTCGAGATCGACCTTTATCCCGACCAGGATGGTGTCCTCCGACCAGAAGAACCTAGTTTTCTGATCAGGCCATATCGATAGCCCAAGATCTTACTTTACGATCGATTCCACTCCTCGGAATTACTGTTGGCCCGACCTACGACTTTGTACAGCTGGCCGAGAGGTATTCTCCTACGGACGGTCCAGCTAGCTCATTACTGTTCCTATATATACGCGGCGCATTTATGACATCAGGGACGACACAACTTCCAAGAGAGGCTCTAAGCTTGGACTTACTGTTCGGATTAGGAGCTAGCTTGTTTATTCCTTGTATTTACTTTCCTAGTTGTACGACATCCTGTAACGCTCGAGTAGACCTATCCTGTAATCTGTACTCGATTTTTGATAGTAATATATAAGATTTACACTCTATTCACTTATTGTTTTGCTGGACTTTCCTTTCCTATACGAACGAAAAACGATATAATCAATTGGCGCCCCACCGAGGGGCCTACTCGGGTGTTAGATCGAAAAATGCCTACTACTAGGAGATACACATACAATCGTGGCGAGCCCTCACAAGCTGTTGGAGCGCAGCGCTCAGTAAACAATGAACCAAGTAACCAATCCCGAGCGGCTCACCAATCTAAAGTGCCACCGCTCGACCCGCCGAATGATATGCCTATTCATACGACAGTGGCCGATTTGCGTTCCATTATCGGAACAATGTGTAAAGAATTTTTGAACACCGAAAGAGCAGATCGTGAAACTTTGCCAGGTCAGCAGCCCCCAGTCGATCAACCTACTGCTCGGGGCCCGACTTCCAACCGGCCAAGGGAAGGAAGTATTCGTCGATCTGCTTTGGGCGAACCATCTGATGTTCGTCCTGACCCACCACGAGCTAGAACCGTTGTCCGATCAGGGCAATCTTCTAGGAACGTACAAGACGTAGAGGATTCAGTGGTTGGGGAAAGTCAACCCAAAGCTGTGGAGAGGTCTAGAAAGCCAACCTACAGAAAGGTGACTGAGGCTGACTTGGAAAAGATTGTGCAAGAAAGGGTTGTTAAGGAGTTAGAGAAGGAGATGCTAGTTAAGGAAACCCAACCCGCAGATGTCAGGATTCGAGGAGCTGAGGCCAAAGAGGTTGGGGCCATTTTCCTTGAAGGACGAAATAGGGAATTGAGTACGAACATTATGCGATGTTCGCCTTTTTGCCGGAGCAGAGACAGTCCCTACCAGATTGCCAAGATATAACGGAACCTCCGACCCTGGGGAGCATATAAACAGTTTCATAAATGTGTTGAATTTATATGGGCATTCGGAGGATTTTTGCTGCAAAAATTATGGTCACCACGTTCGAAGGAATTGCTTTGGATTGGTTCGGAAAACTACCTCCGAACTCGATCTTCTCTTTCGATGAGCTGTGCGATAAATTAAAACACCAGTTTGCCAGCCAAAGGAAACAAAGGTTACCTGCTAATCATTTGGGAACGGTGAAGCAACTGGAAGGAGAAACACTGAGGCAGTGGCTGGCAAGATTTAGTATTGAACTTCTGAAAGTTGATACCCCACAGATTGAATTTCTGTCATCATTGATGTTCGAGCTAACCCGTAATAGCCAGTTCGGGAATGCTCTCTGCCGAAAGCAACCAAAGTCTTTCGAGCGAATTATGGAAATAGCTGAGAAGTACATGATCCAGGAGGAAATGAATAAGTTAAAGAATGCACATAATCCTAGGCCCCCGATCGTGAAGAAACCTGATCGGGCCCCTATCCCGAAGCCAAGCGGCTACGGAGGGTCAAACGCGCAGCAAAGAAGCTCGGTTTGGCAGAGACTTAAGGTCTATAAACCTCAGGCTCCGACCCACTGATCTAATGTCTACGGTCGACCTGCATCTCCAGAGAGGGCTCCGAGGACGGAGCATGAAAAAAGCAGCTTTACCAGGTTGAATACCTCCAGGGACGAGATTCTAACGGTGCTCGAGGAGAGAAATTTGGTCCCTGGAGCTCGGCGTATCACTCAACCTAGGCCGGGGACTATGAATCACGATAAGTATTGCAGATACCACAGGGCTCGGGGGCATAGCACCGAGGATTGTTTTCAGTTAAAACAAGAAATCGAGAAACTGATCGCTCAGGGAAAGTTAAAGGAGTATGTCAGAAAGGAGAATCCTAACAGTCGTTACCGATCCAGAAGTCCTAGGAGGTCCTCCGAACAGCACCGTGAGGATCAACATCAAGCAGAAGACCAGACTAATGGGGTGATAAATATGATAGCTGGTGGACCAGCTGGGGGAGATAGTAGGAATGCGAGGAAAAGGACTGCTAGGTCGATAAAGACAGGTGTCTCGACCAGGAAGGAAGTCATGTCCTTAAGACCAGCGCCCTCGATAAATCAAGTCATTAGTTTTACCGAGGCTGACAGACCAAGTGATATAACTTGGGATACAAACGAAGACGACCCTGATTTCTCGATGGTCTTAACCTTGAGGATTGCTAACTTTGAGGTTAAGAGGGTGTTGATCGATAATGGCAGTTCAGCGAACATAATCTCTGCAGAGGCTCTCGATAGAATGAATTTACAGCATCCACGTCTGGATCAAGTATCCACCCCGCTCATTGGGTTCGGTGGATCAGAAATTGTTCCTCTCGGAACCATACTCTTGAGTACTACTATGGGTAAGAAACCTAAAGATGTTACAAAGATGGTTAAGCTCTTGGTAGTGAGTACCCCTTTTGCTTATAACGCTATTTTGGGAAGACCGGCTTTAAACGTTTTCAAGGCAGTCGTGTCAACTTACCATCAGATGGTCAAGTTTCCCACTTTGGCAGGGGTCGGAGAGATGAGAAACGACCAGTGCATGGCGTGGGAATGTTACAACACATCTTTAAACATGAAGAAGCAGTTCGAGCCAGTATTGCCCTCGAAAAGGAAGTTAGAGGAGGAAAAGGTATTCTCAGTATCCGACCTCCCTTTGCCAGATTGTGAGAAATTGCAGAGCAAAAAAGGAAAAGAGATCGATATGAGCGTACAACCCCCAAATCATAAACAAGTAACATTAATCCCTGGCTCTCCCGAGAAGTTCACCAGAATTGGGACCGAGCTAACTCAAGGGATGGAGACCATGCTGATCGAATTCCTTAGAAACAACGCCGATGTCTTTGCTTGGAGTTCTAATGATATCGTCGGGATCGATCTAAGGGTGATCACTCACTCTCTGAATATCGATCCTAAAGCAAAGCCAGTTAGGCAAAAGAAGAGGAATCATGGTCGGGAAAAAGATAAAATCATTAATGCTGAAGTCGACAGATTGTTAGCTGCTGGGCAGATTAAGGAAATAACGTTCACTGAGTGGCTTTGCAATGTCGTGTTGGTATCGAAGGGAGAGAGGGTCGACAACAAATGGAGAATGTGTAATGACTTTACTGACCTAAACAAGTTGTGTCCAAGGGACCCCTATCCCTTACCGCGGATCGATATGCTGGTTGACTCGACCGCTGGGTTTATTTTCTTTAGTATGATGGATGCTTTCCAAGGGTTTTATCAAATATTTATGAATGAACGGGATCAAGACAAAACAGCCTTCATCACTGAACGAGGAGTGTACTGCTTCATAGTAATGCCTTTCGGATTGAGAAATGCTGGAGCGACTTATCAAAGGCTCGTGAATATGATGTTCAAGGATCTCATCGGTGAGATTATGGAAGTTTACGTTGATGATATTCTCGTGAAGAGTATGACCGAGGAGGATCATATAAAGCATCTTGACAGATGTTTCGCGATCTTAAGGAAGTACAGGATGAAACTAAATCCTGCTAAGTGCACTTTTGGGGTGAGATCGGGAAAATTCCTCGGCTATTTGTTTCACGAGCGTGGCATCGAGGCAAACCCCGAGAAAATCAGAGCAATAGCCGAGCTAAAACCACCAACAAAGCTTTCTGAAGTGCAAAGTTTGATCGGGAAAATAATATCCTTGAATAGATTTATATCCCGATCAGCAGACAAGAGTTTGTCTTTCTTCAAATTGTTGAGGAAATCGAAAGGTTTCGAATGGAATGAGGAGTGCAGTAAAGCCTTCGAAGAGCTTAAAAAATACTTGGTTTCCCCGCCGATGTTAGCAAAACCGGTCGAGGGGGAGCCGTTGTATTTATACATAGCAGTATCGACTGAGGCAATAAGTTCAGTTCTGGTGAGAATTCAAGATTCCGAGCATAAACCAGTGTATTATCTCAGTAAATTACTTCAAGGGGCGGAGAAGAACTACTTGGAGATTGAGAAGTTCGCACTTGCTTTAGTTATTGCCGCACGAAGACTGAGGCCTTATTTCCAGACTTATAAAATTATTGTTTTGACTAACCAGCCACTAAGGCAAGTTTTGTCAAAACCAGAGACATCCGGGAGGTTGATTAAGTGGGCTGTGGAACTCGGACAGTTTGAAATCGAGTACCAACCCCGAACGGCCATCAAAGCTCAAGTTCTGGCCGATTTCATTGTAGAGTCGACAGGAGCCAGCTCGGAAAGGCAGCCAGTTACCGAAGTAAACCTTGTGGTAGATGTTCAGGAGAAAGTTTGGTTGATGCACGTCGACGTATCGTCGACCAGAGAAGGAGGCGGGGCCGGAATCCATTTTCAGGGTCCCGAAGGGGAGGATCTCAGTTATGCGATCACCCTAGATTTCGTGGTCACGAACAATGAAGCGGAGTACGAGGCTTTGATTGCAGGTTTAGAAATGGCGGTTAAAGCAAATATAAAGTCTCTCACAGTATTAACTGACTCCGAGCTCGTACACAGACAAGTAAAGGGAGTTTATGAAGCAAAAGAATTTAACATGGTGAAATATTTGAAAAGGGTGAAGGATCTGGCGGCAAAGTTTGAAAGGTTTGACATACAAGCTATCCCTCGAGAAGAGAACTGTTGGGCGGACTTGCTTTCAAAGTTTACGGGGCCGATGGATGGACGTAAGGAAAGAGTGATAACTTGGTTGGTGTCCAACTCTCCGGCTATATATTTGAACGTAACCCCAAACTCGGAGATAATGGAGATAAATGTTCGAGAGTCTTCTTGGATAGAGCCTTCGAAGGCTTATCTAAGAGATGGTACTTTGCCGGAAGACACGAATGAAGCCCGAAGGATTAAATATCGAGCTCCAATGTACGTTTTGAACGAGGATAAGCTTTATAAAAGATCAAGCTCGGGAATTTTGTTGAAGTGCATTCCCGAGAGTCAGTTCGATCTTATTTTAAAGGAAGTTCACGAAGGTGAAGCGGGAAGTCATTGCGGTGCACGAGCCTTAGCCTTGAAATGCTCGAGGACTGGATATTATTGGCCGACTATGATTTCGGATTCTATCGACTATGTCAAGAAATGCCATCATTGCCAAATCTATTCAAATCTAATTCATTAGACCGCCGAGCAGCTGCATTCAATTCCGATCTGCTGGCCCTTCGACAAATGGGGAATCGATATTGTGGGACCTTTCCCAACAGCGAGATCGAGAAAAAATTATGTCCTGGTTGCTGTGGAATATTTCAGTAAATGGATTGAATGCATTCCGCTAACAAAAATTACTCAGTTTCAGGTGATAAATTTTCTCTGGAAGTATATTGTTTGCAGGTTCGGTATACCGAGGGTCCTCATCTCCGACAATGGAACTCAATTTGCGGGAAAGCAAATTTTGGAGTGGTGCGAAAAGTTTGGAATCCAGCAGAATTTCACATCGGTCGGACACCCCCAGGCGAATGGACAAACCGAGGTCACCAACAGGGAAATCGTTAGATCACTTGAAAAACGTTTGGCCGAAGCAAAAGGCAAATGGTTAGACGAGCTTCCAGGAGTAATTTGGGCGAACAGGACTACCGTAAAGTCAGCTACAGGGGAAACTCCTTTTTCTTTGGTATACGGTTCGGAAGCGATAATCCCGGTCGAAACCTTAGTGCCATCACCGAGGGTCGAGTCTTATGATCCCGACCAGAACCAATTGTTGAGGGAAATGGATGTCGATCACGCAGATGGTAAACGTGACCGAGCATGCATAAAGATCCAAGCCACCAAGTCCAGCATGGAAAAAGCTTACGACAAGAAAGTCATGATAAGAACATTCAAAGTAGGGGATTTGGCTCTCAAAAAGGTGGAAGTATCTAAGCATGTCGGAAAACTTCAGCCAAACTGGGACGGCCCTTATGTCGTGCAGGAGGTCGGGAAGAAGGGGTCCTATAAAATTGCTGACCTCAACGGTGAAGTTTTGCCAAGGACTTGGAATGCGGTTAATCTGAGGAAATATTATGGAAGATAGTTGCACTCATTTTTAACTTTTACTGTAATTTTCAGTTTTCTCAAACTTTACTTTCCCTAAAAGTTGTAAGGACGATCAATGAAATCCTATATTTAAGTTCAAACTGTATTCCGAGTACCATGACAAAGAAAGACTAATATTATCGACCGAGGGTGAAAGTTTTTGCTATGACCCTCCCTCGATAAATCATGTTCAAAAAATTAAAATCGGCCGAGGGTGAAAGCTTTTGCTATGACCCTCCCTCGATAAATCATGTTCAAAAAATTAAAATCGGCCGAGGGTGAAAGCTTTTGCTATGACCCTCCCTCGATAAATCATGTTCAAAAAATTAAAATCGGCCGAGGGTGAAAGCTTTTGCTATGACCCTCCCTCGATAAATCATGTTCAAAAAATTAAAATCGGCCGAGGGTGAAAGCTTTTGCTATGACCCTCTCTAGATAAATCATGTTCAAAAAATTAAAATCGGCCGAGGGTGAAGGCTTTTGCTATGACCCTCCCTCGATAAATCATGTTCAAAAAAAAATTAAAATCGACCGAGGGTGAAAGCTTTTGCTATGACCTTCCCTCGGTAAATCATGTTCAAAAACATGAAAATCGGCCGAGGGTGCAAGCTATTGCTATGACCCTCCCTCGATAAAATTTGTTAGAAGAACATGACTAATCAGCTCGGAAAAATATAATCAGAAGTTCAATCTCGGGTAATTCCGATTGATGCTCGCAAATGTTATAATGAAGTAGCTCTGCTCAAGATTCGAAGACTTCTCAAGAACTTCGTATCGGTTGGAAATTACTTAAGTTGGGATTATTGTTTATTAAGCTCAGCTATGCTCAAAGGAAACATCTCAGTTTTCAGAAATAATTCATTTGGACTTTTATCAGATATTCTTTCAGAGAAGACTTTATCGATCAATAATTATTCCAGATTCGGGTTTATTCCGAAAAGGCTTATCGATCAATAAGTGTTCCTAATCCAATGTTAAATCTTCCCATTCAAATCTTTAAGGTTTAGTCGGATTATTGATTCGTTGTCGAGTTGGTTGTTACAAAAAAAAAAAATAAATAAATAAAAAAACCAAGTAATAAGCCGATGGAAAAGAAAGAGAGACTGCAAGTATATGATATGAAACAAAAGGTTCTTATTATTAGTATTTCCGAGCAAGATACAAAAGATCAATGAAAGGCAAATGTTACAACTTTATTAATATCCATCGAACAGATTACAAAGTTAGTATGTTTGCAAATAAAGTCCTAATACGACTACTGTACCCTATTCTATGGTCTTCGAGCATCCTGTCAGTATTGTTGACCAGGAATATTGGCGAGCATCCAGCCAGTGCATCACGGTTTATGCGACAAATCAGTTGTCCCCTGAACTTGTAAAGCGATCGAACTGTCTATGTTTATCGTTCTAATGATATCTGGGTTTGAAGTGAGGCAGTATGAATTGCAGACCATCTTTTCTGATTATCTCCATACTTTTCCCAGCATTCTTGCTACCAGCCTAGCCCGATCACTTCCCCGAGTTGGCGTCCAAGATTGAAATTCCTCATTTTAAGATCTGAAATTTCAACCATTGGTAAGGTTGAAATTTCTCATTGTAAGATCCAAAAGCTCAACCTAGAACGGCCGGTCATCTTTTTATGATCGGGAAGCTCAACCCAAAGTTACCATTCTTCAGGGAAGAAAGGAAGAAATTGGTGATTTGAGGATGAACTTCCTTTTGATTATCTGACCAGCTTTCCACCCTCGGATATACCCCTCGAGATCCGTAATGCTAACCCTGCGCAAAGTACTCGAGCAAGGGTTAATCGAACATTGGCATCTCGAGGGGGGATCCCGTTTTCAGGGATCAGAGACCCCCAGATAGAGGAGGTGCTCCTATTTTCCAATTCCACCCATACCAAAGGAAACTGTATTTTTATGATGAGATCGAAAATAAGTTCGAAGCCGAATTTCAAAGGCTTGAACAGGGAGAAGGAAAGATCCGAGCCTAGTCCTCGGATGAAACATTTTTACAGTGCAAGGTAAAGATTTTCAGCTGAGTAAAAAGCCCTATATATACTAAAACTAAAATCTGATCGACGGCCATTATTCAACGAAGCCTACGGCCCAGATCAAGGCGTTTATCACGGGTGACCGTTCCGTTTCCCGAGGTTTAGGTACTGTTTGGTCAGGTTTTCTTTGGAACTTAGCCGAAGAAAGGGGAACACTATGACTTGGTAAAATATGCAGTGCAGAAACTTTCCATTTTTACCTTATGCTCGGAATTTCGATCACTCTTAACTCGAGTATAAATTGTTTTAACAGTGAAACTGCAACTTGAATGTTCACTCTTAGCTCGAGTATAAATCGTTTTACGATGAAAAGAGTAAATATTTTCCTCAGGTACACATTGTTCAACTAATAGTAAAAAAAAAAAAAAAAAAAAAAAAAAAGGAGAAGAGAGATAATAAACAATCACTTGAAAAAGCAGATCTGTGCTCGATTGCACTATTTCCTTTGCACTTTTTCCCCTTAACCGTTCTTGTTCGGCCAATTGAATGCTGCTCAATGTAACCTCCCAACTGTTTGGGGTAATCCCTCCCGCCATGGCCTTATTTTTCACCTCTTCAAAATAGGCGCTAAGCGTCCGAGCAGCATTGGGGACAAAGTCTTGGAGTTCTGAATTCCCGCCCGACGAAGAAATTTTCTTCTGATCGACAGGAGGGTCATTTATTTTGACCTTCTTATTAGGAGGCTCGACCACAATAGCCTTATTAGCCTCCAATGTTTGGTTTGCCCCCGCCATCTGAATCAGGGTCGAGGTTGGAGTCAGGTCGTCTACGAGTGGCCTTTTTATCGAAGCAAACTCGGACCCGCCAGAGCTCTGTGTTTTCCTTTTAGTGTCCCCCTCCGAGCTGTTCTTCGACCTAGAAGGTGAGTCCGAAATTGGTATGATCGCCTTATCCTCGATCCGATTGGGTGACGAGTTGGGCAAAGGCTTGGTCTCAGCTTTGCCAAGATCACCCTTAGGGGCCTCAGTTTGTTCAGTGACCTCGTTCGAAGAAGAATCGATCCTGCGCTTGCCGTGATCGCTCTTAGAGATCTTTCCTACATCCGAGGAGGATTTAGACTCTCTAACTTTGGACTTAGGGCCCTTTTCCTTCTTGATCTTGAGCAGTTGCTTTGGATCAAGCTTGGAGCTCACCATACCTTCCATGATCTAAGTTTTAGTAAAGAGAAGAAGGCTCAATTTATGTTATCGATCAATGGGCTCCGATGAAGAAAGAATTATAATTTCAGTGATACAAATCTAAAACTGCCTTCTATTTATAAGAAAATGGAACATTGCCTTTTGGGAACCCAACAGTCGCGAATTCCAAGTTTTTCCGTGCCCTCTTAAGAAGATCGATTGTTTCGATACCTTGCCTACTAAGGAAATGATTTTCACCTGCACGAAAATGCTCGATATCGATGATCCTTTATGAACCTTATAGCTCACAAAGACTTTTGTCTAGTTGAGTAGCATAATAAATCACTGATAAGCTTTAAGTGAGTGGACTCAGAAAACTTCGTTGAACGGAATAAGCAGATTTTATAAATGATCGAAATGTTTACAGTGCATACAATAAAGAGTCCTACAATCTATTACAAGAAGTCTAAGGGCTTGGCTACTCCTCTTTGCCCTCATTCTCGGAGCCATCCTCGATGTCGACCTTGGCATCCCCAGAAGCTTCTTGATCGTCCCCATCATCAGAGGTATCTTGATCATCCTCCTCTCCAGAACTATTTTGGTCTTCCTCCTCGGAACTATCTGAACTCGAGCTCGTACTGGACGTCTCCAAATCCAACATATCGGGATTGGGCATCGGTACCCCGAACTCCCTCACAAATGGAGCGAACTCATGATTTTCCCAGTCTGTAGAGCTCGAGGCTGAGACTCGATAGTTCTCTCCGTCCATATTCTTGAAGATGTCCATATGTTTCAGATACTTATCTATGTTGTCGGGGATAACCTTCGCCGAGACCAGCTGTCGAACTCCCTTATAAAAGGTGGTCTGAAGAATCTGGTCTACCCTTTTCCGAGCTATGGCATCCAACGCAGAAGACTCTAAAAATTCTCTTATCGAGCTTAGCCGTGAGTCTTCTTTGCCGCGCTGATAAGATAACTCTGAATCTGCTTTAGTCTGCGCAAGCTCCTCTTCGAGTTTCTTGACCTTCTCCTCGAGCAAGCTCTTCTCAGCCACGACCTTCACCAAGTCTTCCTCAACGGCCGGAGTATATTTAGCCTTAGTAGACTCCAGTTCTTTCTGAACGGAGATGAACTGATTACGGAGTTGGGACTCTTCCTCGAGAAGATTTCTGTAAGCGATATGGACTCGGTCGGACTCATCTTCTAACATCGAGGTGCGGTTTACTTCGGTGAGAAAGCAGTCCCCGATCTGCAATGACAGGATAATTAATATTTAGTTCAAAAGTTTAAACAAGTTGTAACTATTGCAAAGAACTTCTACCGTATGATATGCTTTAGAGAATTTGCCCAACACATCAAGGTCACAGTGAGCCAAAAGCTCCTCCTGATCCTCGGCAAATCTCCCCGCCATGAAGATCTTTATCGCCTTATCATGCTCATTCTCGCCGTTCGGGTCGCGATCACTCCGAATCGATCCCCTCTCTGGATAACCCGCCGCTCGGTAACCTCTGAGTTGATCTTCGATAAAGTCCACCATATCAGGCCTACCTCGACCAGAACGAGAGGTGAGAGTAGTTCGGTGTCGACCCCACAGTACAGTCCTTCTTTTCGCCTCAGGGGGTCCTTCTCGATCTTCCCGAGCTCGCCGGTTAAGAATCTCTTTCCCTTTAAGTTTCTTCATCGTGAACATGCTATATCCTAGGCCAGATGAAGAAGAAGGACCGGCTTGGGTCGGGGGAGGTACCATTCGAATCGGTTCGGCATCCTCGGGTTCCCCATCGTTTCTGATCTGGTCGGGTTGGGCCGAGCCTCCTCGAGGAGGGATGACGGGGCCTGTTCTAACCTGTCTCCTCGGCTGACCGGGCGTCTTTTTCGAGGTAGAAGCCACTGTTCTACCGACTATGGAAGCTCGGTATTGTTCCACCATTGTACCTTAAGAAATGAAAAATTGAGATGATTAAAGAATGACTCTCTGAATAACATACTATTACGGACGCTCGGGAAAGATTATCGTCCTTACTCAACGATCGAGGATCGTCAGCATCAGCAAGTCGATAGGTAGCTTGGCTGAGCTCGGCCTTCCGAAGAACGGGCTCCAGAACAAGGAAAGCCGACTGATACGGGTCGGAACACATCGCTTTGACAAGATCGTCTTGAATGCCTTTCTTGAACTGACCTAACAGTTCACGTTTTCCGTACACCCAGTCTCGTTGACCACTCCACCTGTGCGGAACCATCTCCGAACTCCCCTCAGAAGCTGGTTCTTCAGGTCCTTTAATAAAGAAAAACCGCCTCTTCCAGTCGAGGGAATTGCTAGAAACTATGGTCGATAAAACCGAGTGATTCGAACGTTGGGAGAAATACACAAACCCTGCGTTCGAGGCGGAGGAAGTGCTGATTTTGAAGAACTGCCAAAAATGCCGGAAATTAGCAGTCTTGTCCTTAGCCTTCATCAGAACACTGAAAGCTATCAAATACCCAATCGAGTTGGGAAGGATCTGTGCGGGAGCCAGGGTGAATGCGTCTAAAACCTGCTCGAGTAACGGCGCAAAAGGAATGCGCAACCCATAGGCAAATTGTTTGGCGTAGAAGGCTTGGCATCCTTCGGGTGGCTGATTCACCCTTTGAGAAGAAGTCGGAATAACTAGTGAATAGCCCTCGGGAAGGAATTTACCAATCTCTGCTTGGAGATCTGCTAAATCTTCTTTTGGATCATACGCACTAGAGATTTCGTCGACCCGTTTTTCGGTCTTCTGAGCTCGACCTGTGGCTTTGGACTTCTTCGTGACACCGGCTAGGTCGAGGATTCTCACACTGCACCTTCCTCCGATCGAATATCTCATTATTTCGTGCTCGTCCAGCACTACATTCGAGCTATCCTCATTGTCGGAATCTGATTTTTCTCCATCTCCGCCTTCCTCATTGGCCTCGGTGTTCTGTTCCGCATCACCACAGTGCTCGGAATCCTGTTGACCGGATGTCCCCTCTCCAGCGTTTGGCTCCAAGGCATGCTCAATTTGGTCGACTATTCTATTCGTCTCTTCAGAGGAGTTTTGAGTGGTTTTGTAGTCATTAATAAGTTCGCCTGTGGATCCTAGGTCGGAATCCGATCGTGTAGGAATATTAGTTTGAATTTCTGGGTTTTCGGAAGTAGACATGGTGAGAAGTGCTTATTGTGACGGTCAATAAAAGAAGGGTACTCTTTATCGATCTGAATGCTCCGATCTGTAGTAAGTATGAAAGACGTACTCGTCTTTTCCAGTCAACGTATATATATAAAGGTTAAAAGGGTAAATTGCAAATTCAACCCCGAGTAACCGCGACGGTTAAGCTTCCACTCAGTAAAAATGAAGGTTATCTTTTCATTAATAGCATTTATGGTCCTCCAAGTTTCGGAAATGAGTATTTTCGGGTCAGCAAGATAAGATCAACTACACTGTCTTCCGAGGATATGCACTCTTTTTCCCTTCGCTCGGTTTTTGTCCCCCTGGGTTTTTCCGAGTAAGGTTTTTAATGAGGTATATCCGACGCAAGACCGTTCGAGATCCATGATTTGCTGCTCATCTCTCCAACCTTCAAGTATCATTATGCCCTATTGGATTGTCAAAATAAGACCCTTGGATCGAGAATATCACCTTCTTATTGTTCGAGGCACTTTAATCTTCCACGGCTCCGCTAGAGAAAGATGCACTCTTTTTCCCTAGATCGGATTTTGTCCCACGCGGTTTTTCCGAGATAGGTTTTTAACGAGGCATAACATATCTAGTGGATCGATGCTGTATACTTCTCCGAGCTTCAGCTTCACTTACGCTCGAGAAGTGGGGGAGTATTGATGAGGGATATTTCGCATACGCCATTTTAGGAAATACCTTCCGCTCGAGATCGACCTTTATCCCGACCAGGATGGTGTCCTCCGACCAGAAGAACCTAGTTTTCTTATTAGGCCATATCGATAGCCCAAGATCTTACTTTACGATCGATTCCACTCCTCGGAATTACTGTGGGCCCGACCTACAGCTTTGTACAGCTGGCCGAGAGGTATTCTCCTACGGACGGTCCAGCTAGCTCATTACTGTTCCTATATATACGCGGCGCATTTATGACATCAGGGACGGCACAACTTCCAAGAGAGGCTCTAAGCTCGGACTTACTGTTCGGATTAGGAGCTAGCTTGTTTATTCCTTGTATTTACTTTCCTAGTTGTACGACATCCTGTAACGCTCGAGTAGACCTATCCTGTAATCTGTACTCGATTTTTGATAGTAATATATAAGATTTACACTCTATTCACTTATTGTTTTGCTGGACTTTCCTTATTCTATACGAACGAAAAACGGTATAATCAAAGAGACTCTGACGGACCAGTATGTTGTTACCTTTCAAGCTCTGCTTCAAACCTTTTGAACACCTCCGGATCATTTTGAACTATTTCCAGAGCATGCTTCAGTTCAGATCTTTGTTTCTTTTGCAGCTTGGGTCTAGGCATAACAGACTTTGGCCTCTTCTTTTCTCCAATTACAATTCCACCACTGTACCTTGGACCACGAGCATCCTTAGTACTGGCTTCCAAAGCTTTTGCCAAGTCTTGAGCTTCCTTAGCAGCAATCTCAGCTTCAGACATGTTTTTAGTCTGAGCTGCAAGCTCACTAAGCTTGAGAGCTTTCTGGTATTTTGCTTCCTCTTGCTTCTTCTTAGAAGCAGCAGTTACCTTCCCTTTGCCAGTTCTCTTCCTTCTGGCAGCAGGGGACTCCACTACTTTTAGTGGAACAACATCAATTGGTTTGGGATGAATGAGTGGGACATTCACCTCGGCTGTTGTGCTAGTCGGCTGTTCACTCTCAGCAGCCTCTTCTACTGCATCCAATGGTCTCTCCGCAGCAGTAGTATTTTCTCTAACTTGTGTGGTTAGATCAACAGTGAAGGTGACTCGTTGACCACCCAAAGTTAGCTTCTTCTTTGCCTTGGACTTAGGTACAACTCCAGTTGGTTGAGGTTCAACAGTCCTCTTTACTGAACTTCTTGTCCTTTGTCCAACCTTTTCTACCTGAACTGGTTCATCAGACTCAGTTCTTTCTGGAGATGTTTCAGCATTCATCTCCTCAATTTCTCTAGTCACCTCAGTGACTATCTTATCGGCAACATCAGCTTCAGTTTCCACTGATCTGGCTTGAACAGCAGGGTCAGCTGTTTGATCAGCAGACTGTGTAGTCTGTTTGACATTCTTAGGCTTCTTGGCAGCAGCAGGCTTATCTGCCTTTCCCTTCGCCTTTCTTTTTGGAGTTGTCAGCACCTTGGCTTCAACTTTGACAGGTTCATACATTTTCATTTCCTTCAGTGCATGAACTGTCTTTCCATTTGCAAGTGGACAACGAAGAGTTGCAAGCAGATGACTCAACATTATCACATGGCCATTTTTTTTCAACGCCAGAATATAGAAATAATGAATAGCCCAGTTGACTGGCAGCCCATAGTAGATGCAAGCCATTGTCTGGTACCTTCTTCTAGGTAACCCGTCCAGAGAGCTAGTAGAACACTCCAAAATTTTCGCAATAATATCTGCGAACCTCTGAAACTTATCCTTCAGTTGAGTTTTCATCAGAGTTCCAATCATCTCTTCTCCCTCCTTTGCACAAATAGTCCAAAATTCCTCCTCTTTCTCCGATCCCAAAGTAAATACTTCTCCTCCTTCATTCTTCAAGCCATAAATTTCACTAAGAACAGCAGGAGAGACACAGATAGTCTTTCCTCCAACAGTAGCCACCATAGTCATCTTGGTTAAATCATTTTTCCTTGTTTTGTAAAACTCAGCCACTTCGTCAGTAAACACATAATCTTCGTGAGCTTCCAAAACTTTTACCAATGTTGCCTCTTTGATTTTAACCATTATTTCCTTCATTAGAGGAGTTCCAGAAGCGTGGAACTTCTCTTAGTTCAAGTAGCGTCCTTCAGCTCCGGCCCTTTTAATGAGTTTGAAGTGGTTTGTGAAGATTTTAGAATACTTTAAGATAGAAAGCAGATCAATTAGTAACTTCTTTTTCACTTAAGAGAATTTTGGGTGCGTAAGGTTTACCCTTCTGATCAGATCTGGATTTATAGACTTTGAATCGCATCGGTTTTCGTGTTTTACGTGAACGGTTTGATTTAATCTGTTAGTTTCTAATCGTGCGGGTGAGAATTGCGGATTTCAAAATTCATTAACTATGTCTGACTAGGCGGGAATTTGAAACGCCACTTGTCTGTTACTTATAAAAGCGTGTTTCTGATAAAACGTTTTAAATACAACACTTAAATATAAGCTGACATAAATAAAACAGATGAGTAAAATGATACTTATATGATAGATGACTTGTCTGATACAATATATCACTAGTGAAAGCCAATATCTAGTGATCTTCCTTTGCTGTTTGTCAATCCAGCAAGATAAATGATCTTCAAGTCTTCAAGAATTAAGAACAAATCTTCTGATTAAAACAACTTCAACTAACTGTCATTGAAGATTTCATCTATAAAACAGGAGTACCGCTAGTCTTACACGTTCCCCCTGAATTCAAGAATTCATCAGTCAACTAGTCTGTTGAGAGTCAGTCTTCTTGAAATACCACACTTGTTGCCATCAGATTAGTCAGTTGTTGTAGGTTCCCCCTCAGCTTATGAATCCAATTTTAACAAGCCCAGTTCCACTCTTAGAGTAGAAAATCTTGCATCACTTAATGGTTTGGTGAAAATGTCAGCAATCTGGTTATCTGTATGAACATACTCAATAATAACATTTCCTTTTTCAACATGGTCTCTGATGAAGTGATGTTTGATCTCAATATGCTTAGTCCTGGAATGACTAGTAGTATTCTGAGTAAGTGAGATTGCACTTGTATTGTCATAGTAGATAGGGATTCCACTGATCTTGAGATTATAGTCTTCTAGTTGATGCTTCAACCAAAGTATTTGTGCACAACATGCTCCAGCAACAATGTATTCAGCTTCAGCAGTAGATATGGATACTGAAGTCTGTTTCTTACTCATCCATGAGATCATACGACTGCCTAGAAATTGACAAGTACCTGTAGTACTCTTCCTATCAATTTTACAGCCAGCAAGGTCAGAATCTGAATATCCAGTAAGGTCAAATCCTGATTCCCTTGGATACCACAATCCCAATTCTTGTGTGCCTTTGAGATACCTTAATATCCTTTTAGCAGCTAAGAGATGAGATTCCTTAGGATTTAATTGAAATCTCGCACAAACCCCAACACAATACATAATATCAGGTCTTCTAGCTTTCAAGTATAACAGTGACCCAATTATGCCTCTGTACTTGGTGATGTCAACTGATTTGCCACCTTCATCCTTGTCCAGACGAAGTCCAGTAGACATAGGAACACTAACAGATGAGCTAGTTTCCATACCAAATTTCTTGAACAGATCTTTTGTGTACTTTGCTTGATTAATAAAAATACCATCAGGTAGCTGTTTGACTTGTAATCCAAGAAAGTAATTTAGTTCTCCCATCATGCTCATTTCAAACTTGTTCTGCATCAGCTTAGAGAACTTCTCACACATCTGTTTGTTAGTTGAACCAAAAATAATATCGTCCACATATATTTGAACTAACAATATATAATTATCCCATTCAATAGTGAACAAAGTCTTATCTACTTTACCTTTGCGAAATCCTTTCACTAAAAGAAAATCAGATAAAGTATCATACCATGCTCTTGGAGCCTGTTTCAGTCCATAGAGAGCTTTCTTCAGACGATAAACTTTGTCTTCTTGTTGATAAGCTTCAAAACCAGGAGGTTGTTCAACATAAACTTCCTCTTGCAATTCTCCATTGAGAAAAGCAGACTTCACATCCATCTGATAGACAGTGAAGTTCTTGTGAGCAGCATAGGCTAAGAATAATCTGATTGCTTCAAGCCTTGCAACTGGTGCGAATGTCTCATCAAAATCAATGGCTTCTTCATGGCAATAACCTTTGGCAACTAGTGTTGCTTTGTTTCTGGTAACAATACCATCTTCATTCATTTTATTCCTGAATACCCACTTAGTGCCAATTACCCTTTGATGAGTAGGTCTGGGAACTAAGTACCAGACTTCATTCCTTTCAAATTGATTCAACTCTTCTTGCATTGCTTCAATCCAGTGAGAATCACTAAGAGCTTCATCAATCAATTTAGGCTCAATTTGTGAAAGAAAACTTACAAACATTGTTTCATTTGCAGCTGACCTTCTAGTTCTCACTCTATCCAATGGATCACCAATCACTAAACTAGGTGGGTGATCTCTGAGCCATCTGAGATCAGGCTGCAAATCTGGATGTTGTCCTCTTAATTGATCCTGAAACACTACTGTTGGAGTCTCAGTAGTAGTCTGTTGTACAGGCTCTGGTCTGTCAGCTGTTTGCAACTCTTTTGTTAGACAATCAGCGGACTGATTTTGAACAGCACTTGAGTTACCGGCTTGGTTTAAATCAGGTAGTATGATGAGAACATATTTTTTTTTCTTTCCATACTCAATTTCTGAAATCAGCAGATATCTCTGGATTAGCACTTTGATTCTTTTAAGAAGATTGGCTTGGTTCATCAAACACTACATTAATAGATTCTTCTACAAGTAAAGTTCTTTTGTTAAAAACTCTGTAAGCTTTACTAACAGTAGAGTAACCTACAAAAACAGCTTCGTCAGCCTTTTCTGCAAATGCAGTAAGGTGATTTTTCCCATTATTCAAAACATAACATTTACAACCAAAAATCCTAAGATAATGTAAATTAGGCTTTCTGTTGTTCCATAGCTCATAAGGTGTCTTGTTTTGACTCTTATTGATCATATATCTGTTCTGGGTGTAACATGCTGTATTTGTGGCTTCTGCCCAGAATCTTTGGGGCAGCTTTGCTTCAGCTATCATTGTCCTGGTAGTTTCCTTTAGAGTTCTGTTTCTCCTTTCATCAACTCCATTTTGTTGAGGGGTTCTGGTAGCAGAGTACTCATGATTGATTCCTCTGGAGTTACAATACTCTTCAATAGTAGAGTTTGTAAATTCAGTCCCTCTATCTGATATGATCTTCAATATTCTTTGACTCTTTTCATTATGGATCAGTTCCATCAGATTAGTAAGATGTTCCTTGGTTTCACTTTTCTTCTTCATGAAAATCACCCAAGTAAATCTTGAAAAATCATCCACAACAGCTAAGCAGTATTTCTTTCCACCATTGCTGATAGGATCAATAGGGCCAAACAAATCCATATGTAACAGCTCCAAAATTCTGGTTGAAGATTGGTGCTTCTTGCTTTTGAAAGTGGACATCACTTGTTTACCCTTCTGACATGCGTCACAAAGCTTGTCTTTGCTCATGACTGTCTTTGGAATTCCTTCTACCAGATCATTCTTTATCAATCTGTTTATGGTCTTGAAATTCAAGTGATTCATTCTTTTGTGCCACAGCCAACTGATTTTACTTGGTGTAGAAGCTACCAAACAAACATTAGAATTCTTGTCCACAGAATTCCAGTCGACTACATAGATATTTCCCTGTCTTCTTCCAGATAAAATAACCTTCATTGTTCCAACTTGTTCAACATAGCACTTATCTGATGAAAACATTACAGAAAATCCCTTGTCACAAAATTGACTTATGCTCAGCAGATTGTACTTCAGGCCATTAACATAAGAGACGTCAGATATCTCTATGTTTCCTTTGATTAGCTTTCCAACCGCAACAACCTTGCCTTCTTTGCTGTCTCCAAAAGTGACTCTTGGACCATTCACAGCAACAACATCTGCCAGTTCATGTATGTCTCCACACATCTGCCTTGAACATCCACTGTCCAAGTACCATTTCTTCACTACTTTACTCCTACTCCTAATCCTAACCTACAAAACAAAATAAAAATGTTTTAGGTACCTTTTATTGAGAGGGTCCTGGTGGATTAGTGTCACCTTTGACAACCCAAGATGTTGAAGTCTTAGGCTTCTTAGGCTTTTGAGTTTTAGCAGGAGCATGAGCAACTTTATCTTCATCATAATCAGTAGGCATATTATGTTGATAATCATTATGATGTGAATAATGCTCATAAGCAGGGTAAGATGCATGATAAGCAGGGTAAGCATGCATTGGTTGATGAGCAGGATATGCAGCATAATAAGGTGGATAATGAGGTGCAGCATAATAAGGTGAATAAGCAGGTTGCACATAATAAGTCTCATTTCCATACCAAGCATCATTGTTATAATTTATTTGCTTCTTAGGTCTGCTCTTTACTTGCTCTTTAACAGACGACTTAGCTTTACTAGTCTGATTGGTTTTACTCTTATCCGCAGACTTCTTTGGACTACTCTGCTGTTTGGTTTTACCAGTCTGTTTTTCATTTTCAGGCTTTTTACCCTTTTTAGCCTTAGGAGATTTCTTCTCCTTTTTCTCATTCTCAAGTGAAGTGGATTTAGCAGTCTGAACATATAAAATAACATTATTGTTATCAGCAGATATGAATTTCTCAGTTTTGTTCAGTTCTAAATTCTCTTTTACTAAAGGTGTTCTCTGTTCATTAGATGTATCTACTGATGCAACAGACGACTTATCATGTAGAGATATTATAGCTTCAAGTTCCATGATTTTTCCTTTGTAAACTTCACATTCTGCTCTCAGAGATTCACATTCATGCGAAAGCTTTTTATACATAGCTGAATCGTCATGTTTTTCAACACTACGTTTCAGTTTAGCATTTTGCTTTTTCAGCACGATCATCTCTTCCTTAAGCTTAGCAAATTCATTAACAACATCTGCTTTGTTTTTCATCATTTGCTCAAATGAGCTAAATAGCTCAATTTCACTTTCAGAGAGTATTACCTCATTGTCAGAATCATCTGATTCTTTGGCCATGAGACAGAGCAGTGCAGGTGTCTCTTCTTCAGTAGAGTGATCACTTGATATCCCTGATTCTGAGTTAGACGAATAGATGGCTGCTATCTTTTCAGCTTCAGCCAACAGCACTTTGCTTTTCTGGTGTCTCCTCTCTTTCCTCTGTTTCTTTTCCTCCTCAGTATACTTCTCAGCTTTAGGATATGGGCAGTCCTTGATGAAATGTCCCAATTTCCTGCAATTATAGCACATCATTTTGGATTTATAATCATCCTTACTATCATGAGAATAAGAGGTAGGTTTAGAAGTAGAAGCATTGTTATATTTGTTCTTCATTTTTCTTTTGTAGAACTTTTTGAACCCGTTCAATAACAAAGCAACATCGCCAGCAGTGTACTCCTTTTTATTCAGCACTGTGGTCTCATCAGATGAGTCCACTTCTCTAATCTTCCCGGCTGATCTTCTAGTTCTTTCTGCAGCGACCAGGGCAGCAGTGGGGCCAGAAATTGAGGTCTCTTCTATACCCATTCTTGGCATTTTATACTCGTACGCCTTGAGTACAGAAAACAGCTCAGTCAGTGAGATCTTCCGCAGATCCCTTGATTCTTCCATCGCTGTGATCTGCATGTTGAACTTGGGTGGCAGCGCCTTTAAGACTTTGACGGTGATCTTCTTATCAGTAAACGTCTTTCCCAACTTTAGTACATTGTTCAACACCTTTGTAAACCTTGTATCCATCTGGTCAATGGTTTCTCCAGGTTTCATCTTGAAGTTTTCAAACTTCTCCTGTGCAACACTCAGATTGTGTTCTTTGATTGAGTCATTCCCTTCGCTCATGTCACGGACTTTGTCCCACATCTCCTTAGATGTTTTACAGTGTTTGACCTTGTCAAACCTTTCATTGTCGAGAGCTTTTGTCATGATGAAGATTCCAACTTTGTCAAGATTCTTCAACTTGATTTCATCAGGTGACATCTCTGATCGTTCTTTATCAACAACCGTATCTTGGCCATCAATTTTGATTGTTTTGGTAACTCTTATCGGACATTGAGTTATGCACGTGTACATATTATCATTGTGAGCAGCAAGGAAAATTTCCATGCGTAATTTCCAGTCCTCAAAGCTCATACCGCCTATGTGGGGAACAAGGCTGATACAATCCATTTTTGAAAAATTTTTATTTTCAAAAAGATGCTCTTTTGAAAACTTTTGAAAACCTTTAAAAAACACTCTAGGATCAAGCTCGTTGATCAGGCAAATGATTCAGATGAACCACCTGCTCTGATACCACTTGTTGGTCCCAAGTGGTCAGATGAGGTCTAGAGGGAGGGGGGGGGGGGTGGTGAATAGACCTCTAAAAATTTATCTCTCAAAATCTCTAACTTTTTCTGTCAGCAGACTAAGCTGATCAGGAATTGTAAGTTGACTAAGCTGATCTCGCACAAAGCTCTGAACAGCAGAGTTGACCACTCTTCTGATTTTACTTAGCTGATTTTATCAAAATCAGAGTTTTAAATTTACTAACTTGCAGAGGATATTTCTAGTGTTTTTCACAAGTAGTTTTCTTAACTTAGAAAAAGTTTTATCCCCAAGTTAATAAACTCCTTTTCAAACTTTTCAACAGTTAACTTTTACGTGTTTAAAATATGCTCTTGAAAATATGCAAGAAATAATGCAAGTATAAACATAAAGGATTTTTTATAGTGGTTATATGGATATAAATCCTTTAGTTCACTCTTCCAAGTCACTTAGATCTTGGGTTATACTATAAGCACACAGATTACAGTATACAATGCTTGCGCCAATCAACAAATGAAAAGGCCACAAGTGCGCAATAGGAAATCACAAAGAAACTCCTACTCTCTGAAGTAATATCACTCACTTAGATGGATATCTATTTCTCACAACACGTTTCTAACAAAACCACTCAGATTTATATGTATGTTTTGTTTTCTCTCTATTCTGCTTCGTCAACAAATGACTAGGCTGATGAGTGTTCTGTTCTTGAAGTTGAGACTTAGAAGAATTTTGCTTCGATATCAATCTCAGTTGTGTTGTCTCTCTTTCTTCAACTCTTGAACTGAACTATTTATACTTGAGATTTGAAAATCTGCCCGTTGAGAGATCGACAGGTGTTCAAATCCTCGAGTACTGGTCCCTTCTGCAGAAACGGCTACCTGCGACTGAACACTGTACACTCTGATGTACCTTCTGTCAGTCCGCATTAAATGCACCAAGCTGATACGAGGTTTCTCTTCAATCATTTGTCATAAATACCCTTCCTCTTCAGCATTTATTACTCCAAGTGCATTTATTACCGTTGCAATAACTTCTGATCCACTTCCACTCTGTTGATCGAAATCACTCGTCTGATGTATACTCGGCTGATCCCAAACTTGAACTAATCTGATTTGAGTCGGCTGAAAATCCACCAGTCTGATTCCTTTCTTCAGCAACAGATCAGTAGTCTTCTGGACCATATTTGACTCGTCTGAAATAAATTCTTCCTTAGTCAAATATCTTCGAAGGTTTGTACTAAGCTTCCATACTTAGCTGATTCTGATGTTTTGGAAATCATCAAAACATCCCTTCACTTCATACCTTCCATCTTCATCTTCATCCAACAAATGTGAAAAATCATCTTACTGCTTTTGCAGAGAAGGCTGATGAAGCTGTCTTTGTAGGATACTCTACTGTTAGTAAAGCTTACAGAGTCTTTAACAAAAGAACTTAACTTGTAGAAGAATCTATTCATGTAATATTTGATGAACCAAACCAATCATCTGAAAAGAATCAAAGTGCTAATCCAGATATATCTGCTGATTTTCTGAAATTGAGTGTGGAAAGAAAAGAAGAGTATGTACCCATCTTACTACCTGATCTAAACCAAGCTGGTAACTCAAGTGCTGTTCAAAATCAGTCTGCTGATTGTCTAACAGAGGAGTTGCAAACAGCTGACAGACCAGAGCCTGTTCAACGGACTACTACTGAGACTCCAACAGTAGTGTTGCAAGATCAATCAAGAGGACAACATCCAGATTTGCAACCTGATCTTAGATGGCTCAGAGATCACCCACCTGATCTAGTGATTAGTGATCCATTGGATAGAGTGATAACAAGAAGGTCAACTACAAATGAAAGAATGTTTGTAAGTTTTCTTTCACAAATTGAGCCCAAGTTAATTGATGAAGCTCTTAGTGATTCTCACTGGATTGAAGCAATGCAAGAAGAGTTAAATCAATTTGAAAGGAATGAAGTCTGATACTTAGTTCCCAGACCTACTCATCAAAGGGTAATTGGCACTAAGTGGGTATTCAGGAATAAAATGAATGAAGATGGTATTGTTACCAGAAATAAAGCAAGACTAGTTGCCAAAGGTTACTGCCAGGAAGAAGGCATTGATTTTGATGAGACATTCGCACCAGTTGCAAGGCTTGAAGCAATCAGATTATTCTTAGCCTATGCTGCTCACAAGAACTTCACTGTCTATCAGATGGATGTGAAGTCTGCTTTTCTCAATGGAGAATTGCAAGAAGAAGTTTATGTTGAACAACCTCCTGGATTTGAATCCTATCAACAAGGAGACAAAGTATATCGTCTGAAGAAAGCTCTTTATGGACTGAAACAGGCTCCAAGAGCATGGTATGATACTTTATCTGATTTTCTTTTAGTTAAAGGATTTCGCAAAGGTAAAGTAGATAAGACTTTGTTCACTATTGAATGGGATAATCATATATTGTTAGTTCAAATATATGTGGACGATATTATTTTTGGTTCAACTAACCAACAGATGTGTGAAAAGTTCTCTAAGCTGAACAAGTTTGAAATGAGCATGATGGGTGAACTAAATTACTTTCTTGGATTACAAGTCAAACAACTACCTGATGGTATTTTTATTAATCAAGCAAAGTACACAAAAGATCTGTTTAAGAAATTTGGTATTGAAACTAGCTCATTTGTTAGTGTTCCTATGTCCACTGGACTTCTTCTGGATAAAGATGAAGATGGAAAATAAATTGACATCACCAAATACAGAGGCATAATAGGGTCACTGTTATACTTAACAGCTAGCATACCTGATATTATGTATTCTGTTGGGGTTTGTGCGAGATTTCAATCAAATCCTAAGTAATCTCATCTCTTAACTGCTAAAAGGATATTAAGGTCTCAAAGGCACTCAAGAATTGGGATTGTGGTATCCAAGGGAATCAGGATTTGAACTTACTGGATATTCAGATTCTGACCTTGCTGGCTGCAAGATTGATATGAAGAGTACTACAGGTACTTGTCAATTTCTAGACAGTCGTCTAATCTCATGGATGAGTAAGAAACAGACTTCAGTATCCATATCTACTGCTGAAGCTAAATACATTGCTGCTGGAGCATGTTGTGCACAGATACTTTGGTTGAAGCATCAACTAGAAGATTACAATCTCAAGATCAGTGGAATCCCTATCTACTGTGACAATACAAGTGCAATTTCACTTACTCAGAACACTACTAGTCATTCCAGGACTAAGCATATTGAGATCAAACATCACTTCATCAGAGACCATGTTGAAAAAAGAAATGTTATTATTGAGTATGTTCATACTGATAATCTGATCGCTGACATTTTCACTAAACCATTGAGTGATGCAAGATTTTCTACTATAAGAGTGGAACTGGGCTTGTTAAAATTGGATTCATAAGCTGAGGGGGAACCTATCAGAAGACTGGGTTCATCAGCTGACTAATCTGATAGCAACAAGTGTTATCCTTCAAGAAGACTGACTCTCAACAGACTAGTTGACTGATGAATTCTTGAATTCAGGGGAACGTGTAAGACTAGCGGTACTCCTGTTTTAAAGATGAAATCTTCAATGACAGTTAGTTTAAGTTGTTTTAATTAGAAGATTTGTTCTTAATTCTTGAAGATTTGAAGATTATGTATCTTGTTGGATTGACAAACAACAAAGGAAGATTACTAGATATTGGCTTTCACTAGTGATATATTGTATCAGACAAGTCATCTGCCAGATAAGTATTATTTTACTCATCTGTTTACTTATGTCAATTTATAAACAGTGTTGTATTAAAAATGTATTATCAGAAACACGCTTTTATAAATAAGAGACTAGTGGCGTTTCAACTTCCCGCCTAGTCTGACATAATTAATTATTTTTGAAATCCGCGTATCTCGCTCACACGATTTACTTTATCAGTAACTGATCTAACGGTTGGCTTGAATCACGGAAACCGACATCAAACCAACTCTTATAAATCCAGATCTGATCAGCTGACTGATCTTTACGCACCCTCAAAATTTCAAGAGCACTTTGCTTTCATACAATCTGCAAATTTCTCTCGTCTCTTTCTCTAATCTTTTTCAGAAAAATGAGTTCCAAGGACGCAAACGCTGAAGGTAGATTCTTGAACTACCAGACCTACTATGCAACAAACACTAAACTCATGAAGGAGATTTTGGAGAAGTTCAGAGCTGCTTCGCTGGTTAACTTCATGGAAGCTCATGAAGATATGGTGTTCACACTAGAGGTTCTAGAATTTTACAAATCAGATGGGAAGCCAGATTATGAAAATCTGGAAATCAAGGCCAAGGTTGGGGGAAAAGACATCTATCTGACTCCCAAAGTGTTGAATAAGATGTATGGGCTATCCCTTGAAGGTTCAACTGAACTTTCTACTCTAGCTGAGCCGTTGGAGGCTGATTTCTGGAACTTAGCTGCGAAGGAGAATGAAATTCTGTCTGGAAATATAAAGAAGCCCCAGCTGAAGGACGAATTTCAAAGAATGGCAGACCTTCTTGCCAAGATTGTGGAGAACTGCACTTTCTCCCTTGACAGTGTGCCTATGAAGAGGTTTCACATGATGATTGCAGTTTACTATGGGCTGAAAGTAAACTGGGCAAGCTATGTTTGGTACATTCTTGCTGATCACAAGGAGCGTGGTCAAACTCTTCATAGAATATTTCTCAGTCATCTGCTGATGAATCTGGGATGTACTATGACAAACGGCAAGGAAATTCACAAGGCTAAGGAGCTAAAAATCTATGAAGCTGTAAAGGCTGGCAAATCAAAAGAGCCTGCTGTCGTGCCAGAAAAGAGGCAATCTAAAAGAAAGGCTACTGAGCCTAAGGAGCCTGCTACTAAGGCAAAGAGGAGCAAAGTGACTGCCCCTATGGCCATCTCCAACCCGGAGGGCTGTTCACAGCCCAGGGGTGTCAATCTCCACCCGGGTGAATCTGCACCCCCTGAGCACCATCTCCAACCCACAGGGCTATCTCCTCCAATTAATTAAAAAAAAAACTTCCCCACTCTCACCTATATTATCTATAATAATAATAATACGGTTAATAATAATAATAATAATAATAATAATAATAATAATAATAATAATAATATGTAATTTTATTTATTTATATAAGTTTTTATATGTATCAACGAACGTGTACCAATATTTGGCGTAATTTAATGCAAATATCGTATTTCTACATTTTGTCCAAATTGTACATTAACATTTATGCTCTATTAGAGATTAAATAAACTTTAAATATTTCAAATCAAATTTTAAATGTGGTTAAATAAATTTTACTTTTGTAGACAAATATATAATTTTCAAATTAATAATGGATAAGGGTTTTATTATACTATAATGTTGTTAAATTTTACTTTTATAGGCAAATTTATATATTCAAAATTAAAACTAATAATGTTACATCTTTAATTTAAAATAAATTGTTATTAAACCTTACACAACTTTTATAATTAAATGTATCTTCCATTTCTAGTTATTAAATTAAACAAGGTATTGTTAAATTCGTAGTTAATTTTTTCAATCTTGAATTTTTTTTATTATTAATTTTTTTTAATTTAATAAAAAAATTTAAAAAAAAATGTAAATGCACCAGGTGGCGCCAAGTGGCACCACTTGGTGCACTGTTTGGAAGGTTAGCGCGTCCATTGATGAGGGCTGTGTAAATGCACAGCGCTGGATGGTTGGAGACCATCCAGGGCTGTGCATTTGGGCCATCTCCACCCACCCCCCTTTGGGTTGGAGATGGCCTAAGGCTTCTGTTCAAACAGCCCAGCCAGCTGTTCAAGCCAGAACAAAATTGCCTGCTGATAAGAATACTGCTGATGCTATCTTAGATCAGACAGTAAAGGAAATTGAAGATATGGCTTATGGTTCTCCTTCCAGAACCATTTCTGCTGATAAGCCACTGGAGAATGTTGCTGCCAGAACAAGGAGCGCATTAAAAAATATTGCAACCTCCAGAGTGGGTCATACTAAGGTCACTATCAGGAAGAGGATGACCTTTGTCAAATCACCTACTAAGCTATCTGAGTTAGTAAGGGAAAGTCCTCAATCAGCAGAGAGGCCTGTTGGAAGTAAGTCTGCTGATGAAAAGTCGTCTGATGCTCAGAAGAATCAGACCAATGAACCAACAACTGAGGTTAGCAAACCTCAAGAGGATCCTGAAGTGCAGATCCTTGAACCGATTGCTGTTGCACCAATTGCAACTGCTGCTCCAGAACAAACTGTTGCTGCACCAGTCACTGAATCTAGAGCTCAAAGAAAGCGAAGGACTGGAAAAGCTAAAGTCTCTACTTATCACAAGAAAAAGAGAGAAGAAGCTGAACAGAGAAAAAGAGATAAGGCTGAAGTGAAGAAAGCAATTGAGCTAAGTAAAGTTGACTGATGCAGAAATCGCTGCCAGGGAAGCAGAAGACTTGGCAAAGGCATTGGAAGAAAGCAAGGAGGATGCTTATGGACCTAGAAGGTCAGGAGGCATCGTCATTGGAAAGCCCGTGGAAGGGAAGTTTGTGCTGCCAAGAGCCAAACCAGTCAAAAGAAAGAAATTTGAAGTCAGAAGAGCACTTGACATTGTCAAAAGTGACTCTGCTGCCTTTGAAAAATTTGAAGCTGAGCTTGAGAGCCTGAATCAGCTGCTTCAATCAAGAACCACTTTCCTCCCAGAAAAGATCAGATACAACAGATGGAGAGAATGCAGGTTGACCATTGTAAAAAGAGAGGCAACTGCTATCAAGGACTCATTGCCAAATAAGCCAGGTCCTACTGATGACCTAGTTGATAGAGCAATTAAAATTGCTGTATATACTACCTTGGATAAATGGGCGTAAAGATCAAGATATGAACCTGGAACAACCAGTGATATGCCTACTCTGCCAAGTTTACAGCGAATTGCCTTTGGCTCAGAGATCAGTACGTTTCAAGAACAGCTGAGTGTCCAACAGTCTACATCACCTTTTGTTCAAGCTGACTTGATTCATCAGAAGACTATTGTGTCTACTGATGGTGTTGATGTCATTCACTTAGCTGATGAGCCAGCTGATGAAGAACTACAAAAAGACCAGCAAGCTGTGCTTGATACATCCAAGTCACTACCTGCTGCTGCTATTAAAGAATATATTCCTTTTGCTATTGAGTGGAAAGCTGAAGAGAGTCCAGTTCTTCATGAAGCTCCTGTTCAACAGGAAGAACCTGCTGAAGCATCAACCTCCATTCCTACTGCTGACTTTCATTCATCACTGATGGAGTCAATGCAGCTGATGATTGATAATGCCTTGAAGGAAATGGAAGAGAGGAACAAATTGATGCTCAAGCAACTGCAGGAGGCTACTACAAAAATTGTGCATGATGCCATGGAGAATTTTCCTCTGCCACCGGACATTTCCTTAGCACTGACTTAAAGTATTATGAGCCTGAACAGAAATGTTGACGACGTGAAGTTTGATGTAAGTCACCTGCACACTGCTCTTCAGAGACATGAGTCTGATATTGCTGGAATTGCAAGGGTCATTACAGAAGTTGGTGAAGCTGAAATTGAGAAGAATGCTGCTATGATGCAAGAATTTACAACCGTCACCAACAAAGCACAAAATGAAATGTCAACACTTCAACTGAATGTTTACTATCTAAATGACCAAGCTGGTGAAATGAAAGCTACTCAACAACATCATTCTGATCAACTCCGAATGGTGGATCAAAACATCAGAAAGCTGTGTGCTGCTGTCAACGTCTCTCCTGATCAACTCAACCTGCTGCTGATGATAAAAAGGGGGAAGAGGAGTCAGCTAAAAAGAGTGTTGCCACTGCAACTGTTCAAGTACCAGAGCAAAGAGCTGCTGCTGAAAAGCCTATTGAAGATAAAGTACTTGAAGAGGAAGCTGATGATGAGGAAAGCTGTTCAAGAAGAGCCCAAAGATGTAGCTAAGACTGACAAAGAAATAGCTGCTTCTAAGGACACTACTGAAGAACAGGTAAATCCATTCAGGAAAACTAGCAGGATTCAAGAAATCAGAAGAAGAGTCGAAGCTGCAGGTAGAAATCTGACTAATGCTGATCTGTTTTCCAGTGTAGAAGAAGATGATGAAGATGAGGAACTTGAAGAAGAGGAAGAGGAAGATGATGAAGAAGCTGATGACTAGACTAGATTTTCTAGGCTAGGTTTACTTATTTGAAAATCATTGTATCAGCTTACTTTGTTTGTAATTTCACTTTAAGTCCATTTTCTTGTAAACTTGCACTGTAATACTTATTGAAAATCTATAAAACTCAAGTTTCCAACATACTATTTCTATCTCAGAAATTTTTGAGGACTTAACTTTAGTTTTTGGTACAGGTACTTAGCTGAAGTTTTATCATCATCAAAAAGGGGGAAATTGTTGGATGAAGATGAAGACTTAGAAGTGAAGGGAGGTTTTGATGATTTCCAAAAGTCATCAGCTAAGTATTGGAAGCTTAGTTCAAACCTTAAAGTTATTTGACCAAGGAAGAAGATACTTCAGACGAGTCAAATATATGGTCCAGAAGACTACTGATCTTTTGCTGAAGAAAGGAATCAGACTGGTGGATTTTCAGCAGACTCAAATCAGATGAGTTCAGTTTGGGATCAGCCGAGTATTCATCAGACGAGTGGAAGTAATCAGAAGTTATTCCAACGGTAATAAATGCACTTGAAGTAATAAATGCTGAAGAGGAAGGGTATTTATGACAAATGATTGAAGAAAACCTCGTATCAGCTTGGTACATTAAATGCGAACTGATAGAAAGTACAACTGAGTGTACAGTGTTCAGTCGCAGGTAGCCGTTTCTGCAACAAGGACCAGTACTCGAGGATTTGGACACCTGTCGATCTCTCAACGGGCAGATTTTCAAACCTCAAGTATAAATAGTTCAGTTCACGAGTTAGAGAAGAAGAGACAACACAACTGAGAGCAAAATTTTGAAGCAGAATTCTTCTAAGTCTCAAACTCAAGAACAGAACACTCAACAGCTTAGTCATTTGTTGACAATAGCAGAAAAGAGAGATAAAAGAATACACATAAATCAGAGTGATATTGTTAGGGAAGTGTTGTGAGAAGCTGTTATCCATCTTTGTGAGTGATAAAGCTTTGTAGTATAGGACTTCTAAGTGATTTCATGTAACGAACTTGTGGCCGGTTCATTTGTTGTTTGGCACAAGCAAAGTATATTGTAAACTGTGTGTTTATAGTATAACCCAAGATCTAAGTGACTTGGAAGAGTGGACTAAAGGATTTTTATCCATATAACCACTATAAAAATTCTGGTGTTTATGCTTGCATTATTTTCTAGCATATTTTCAAAAAGCATATTAAACACTTAAGTTAATTGTTGAAAATATTTTAAAAGGAGTTTGCAAAAACTGGGGATAAAACCTTTTCTAAGTTAAGAAAACTACTTGTGAAAAACACTTGACAAATCCGCTGCAAGTAAGTTATTTTCAAACTCTGATTTTCTCAAAATCAGCTAAGTGAAATCAGAAGAGTGGTCAACTCTGCTGTTCAAAGCTTTGTGCGAGATCAGCTTAGTCTGCTGACATAAAAAGTTAGAGAATTTTAAAGGTAAATTTTTAGAGGTCTATTCCCCCCCCCCCCCCCCCCATCTGGAGCTCATCTGACCACTTGGGACCAACAAGGCAGATAGGCAAAACTCGTAAGGACGACAAAATCCTAATCAAGAGATGCTATCAAACTCACGTGCTCGACCAATTCCCCCACCTCTTTCGGCCAAATAGGAAAAGTTGAGACATATAGCTCAACTTATGAGTGCTTTATGGCCCAAATTCTGCAACGGCCAACCCAGGAAGCTGTAGACCCAAGGGCAACTATAATACCACCCCCAGATGGTCCGATGCCGATAGAAGTCCTTGCAGAGAAGCGGATCGAGTTTCCGATCAAGCCGAAAGCCCAGAGGCTGATCAACGTTCTCAAATTTCTCCGTCGCTCAACAATAGAAGACCAGCTAATAGTCACATCCGAACTGGTCAAAGGGTTAATCAGGCAAGAGCCGATGCTCGTCCTGAATAGCCTCGATCTAAAGAACAAACCATTATTCCGATTGACGATGATTTAGTACCTCCTATTCGTGATCGACGTCCTACAATACGATTTTCTGAGAGAGACATTGAAAGGATGGTGGAGGAACGAGTGGAGCAGAAGCTGTTAATGGCTAGACAGCTGTTGGATGAAGGGAGGTTTTGATGATTTCCAAAAGTCATCAGCTAAGTACTAGAAGCTTAGTTCAAACTTTAAAGTTATTTGACCAAGGAAGAAGATACTTCAGACGAGTCAAATATATGGTCCAGAAGACTACTGATCTGTTGCTGAAGAATGGAATCAGACTGGTGGATTTTCAGCAGACTCAAATCAGGTGAGTTCAGTTTGGGATCAGCCGAGTGTTCATCAGACGAGTGATTTCGATCAGCAGAGTGGAAGTGATCAGAAGTTATTGCAACGGTAATAAATGCACTTGAAGTAATAAATACTGAAGAGGAAGGGTATTTATGGCAAATGATTGAAGAAAACCTCGTATCAGCTTGGTGCATTAAATGCGAACTGACAGAAAGTACAGCGGAGTGTACAGTGTTCAGTCGCAGGTAGCCGTTTCTGAAACAAGGACTAGTACTCGAGGATTTGGACACCTGTCGATCTCTCAACGGGCAGATTTTCAAACCTCAAGTATAAATAGTTCAGTTCAAGAGTTAGAGAAGAGTATACAACACAACTGAGAGCATATTTTCGAAGCAGAATTCTTCAAAGTCTCAAACTCAAGAACAGAACACTCAACAACTTAGTCATCTGTTGACGAAAGCAGAAAAGAGAGATAAAAGAATATACATATAAATCTGAGTGATTTTGTGAGAAACGTGTTGTGAGAAGCTGTTATCCATCTTTGTGAGTGATAAAGCTTTGTAGTATAAGACTTCTTTGTGATTTCCTGTAACGAACTTGTGGCCAGTTCATTTGTTGTTTGGCGCAAGCAGAGTGTATTGTAATCTGTGTGATTATAGTATAACCCAAGATCTAAGTGACTTGGAAAAGTGGACTAAAGGATTTTTATCCATATAACCACTATAAAAATTCTGTGTGTTTATACTTATATTATTTTCTTGCATATTTTCAAAAAGCATACTAAACACTTAAAGATTAACTGTTGAAAAGATTTTAAAAGGAGTTTGCAAAAACTGGGGATAAAACATTTTCTAAGTTAGGAAAACTACTTGTGAAAAACACTTAACAAATCCGCTGCAAGTAAGTTATTTTAAAACCCTGATTTTCTTAAAATTAGCTAAGTAAAATCAGAAGAGTGGTCAACTCTGCTGTTCAAAGCTTTGTGCGAGATCAGCTTAGTCTACTTACGATTCTTGATCATCTTAGCGTGCTGACAGACAAAGTTAGAGATATTTAAAGGTAAAATTTTAAGAGGTCTATTCACACCCCCCCCCCTCTAGACCTCATCTGACCACTCGGGACCAACAAGTGGTATCGGAACAGGTGGTTCATTTGAATCATTTGCCTGATCAACGAGCTTGATCCTAGAGTGTTTTTCAAAGGTTTTCAAAAGTTTTCAAAAGAGAATGTTTTTTAAAAGAAAAACTTTTTGAAAAATGGACTGTATCAGCCATGTACCCCACATTGGCGGAATTAGCTTTGAGGACTGGAAAATACGCATGGAAATTTTCCTTGCTGCTTATAATGATAATATGTTCAGGTGCATAACTCAAGGTCCGATAAGAATCACCAAAACAGTCAAAGTTGATGGCCAAGATAAGGTTGTTGACAAGGAAACTGAAGAGATGACAGTTGAGGAGATAAAATTGAAAATTCTCGACAAGGTTGGAATCTTCATCATGACCAAAGCCCTCGACAACGACAGATTTGACAAGGTCAAACACTGTAAGACATCTAAGGAGATGTGGGATAAGGTCCGTGATATGAGTGAAGGGAATGACTCCATTAAAGAACACAATCTGAGCATAGCCCTGGAGAAGTTAGAAAACTTCAAGATAAAACCTGGAGAAACCATTGACCAGATGGATTCAAGGTTCACAAAAGTGTTGAAGAACGTGTTAAAGTTGGGAAAGACGTTCACTAATAAAGAGATCACCGTTAAAGTCTTAAAGGCGCTACCACCCAAGTTCAACATGAAGATAACAGCTATGGAAGAATCAAGGGATCTGGGGAAGATCTCTCTGACGGAGCTGTTTTCTGTACTCAAGGCGTACGAGTATAAAATGCCAAGAATGGGTATAGAAGGGACCTCAACTTCTAGCCCCACTGCTGCCCTGGTTGCTGCAGAAAGATCAAGAAGATCAGCTGGGAAGATAAGAGAAGTGGACTCATATGATGAGACCACATTGCTCAACAGAAAGGAGTACACTGCTGGCGATGTTGCTTTGTTATTAAATGGGTTCAAAAAGTTATATAAAAGAAAAATGAAGAACAAATATAACAATGCTTCTACTTCTAAACCTACCTCTTATTCTCATGACAGTAAGGATGATTTTAAATCCAAACTAATGTGCTATAATTGCAGGAAATTGGGACACTTCATTAAGGACTGCCCATATCCTAAAGTTGAGAAGTATATTGAGGAGGAAAAGAAAGCGAGGAAAGAGAGGAGACTGATAGGATAGTGCCCTTCAAGCCAATATATTTAGCTTGTATTAGGACTATCGTAATCTTTCTCTAGTATAAATGAATTAATACGCTTGTTTGTTTATAGTATGTAAATCAAACAATGGCCACCTTCATCTCTCGCGAATCACTTAAGCGATTGGATGAAATCCATAGATCACAATAGACTATGGGACGATTCACTTAAGTATGAGTGCAATCATGAAACAGTCTCTAAGGCGTGATCTTAAAACACGTTCCAAGTCATATATTCCGAACAAGACGGGGTATCGAAGGAATAGCAAAGACTTGTATAAATATGCATGATTCACATGGAGTGAATTTGTAGCGTTTCATGAGCAAGGCATTTGATGCTAGTGCATATGAGTAGGTGGTTCGATAGGGGATCGAACGCATCGAACGACCCGAACAGAGAAACCCATTGTGGAAGCGCATGACGCACATCGGCGATGGGATTCTCAAACTTATAATAGTGTACGATTTAGTCCTTAGACTTGAGGTGCTAGGGCGAATTCGGTGCATGGGTGTGCGTACTTAGATTTAGGTGCCGATCACGTAGCCTGATCATTGTGTGCCTAAGTTGGGTGCATATAGTCATGTTCGCGAATGGTTAGCATCAATATGGGATCTACCGACTCAACGTAGTGTGTTGAGAGAATTTCCTATACGTTCTTAGATAATAGATTTCGAGAAACCCATGGCCATGGTTGGTGACAGATTTGGAAAGGGGTTTCCAAATTTAGCACTCAACTGGAATCATTATCCGGAATTAGAAAGTATAGTTATCGAGATAATTAGAGGTGCCGGTCAATTCACACACCCTAGGTCTCGATCGGGAAATTAAGTCGATAGAAGGACCGTATGTACATGGTACTTATAAGAGGTGAGGTTCACTGAGATCAATTCACCTGAAGTTGGGCCTCATGGGCTTGTGGCTAGACATCGACCTTGAGGTGTGGGTACTCATGAATTAATAAGGAGATTAATTCTTGAGTGGTTAATTGAAGGGGTTAAATTAATCGGAGCAATTAATAAGCTCGCAAATTAAATAACGAAAGCCGTGGGCCCGCGGCCAATTGATGTTGAACCTAGAGGGTCACACACAATACAATTGGACTGCAACAAATCATTAAAGGAAAGTTTGATTTAAATAGTTAAATCAAAATTGTAGAATTAAAGTGTTAATTCTTAAAGGAGAAAAATATTGATTAGAAGTAGTCTAATTAATTTATGGAGAAGAATTAGTTAATTAATTGGATTAATTAATTAAATGGGCTGAATTAATTAAAAGAGTTTAATTAATTAAAGAGTCTAATTAATTAAAGAGTTTAATTAATTAAAGGAGACCTAGTTAGTTAAGGAAATAAAGATAGAATGGGATTCTACTTTCCTAACAAGACAAGGGGCGATTTTTACAAGATAAATAATGGGAGAGTTTGTTTTCTTGTGTGACAAGGAAAATCTAAGAGACATACATGTATATCTTGTTTCCTAATGAGATAAGGAAAAAAAGGTCTTGATATACATGGAAGAGATATCTATTAAGAGAAGGATTCTTCTCTTATAAATATATATCTTCTCATACCTCTTCTATAAGTGAAAAAAAAAACTAAGCCCGAAGACACAAAATTTTGTTCCCCCCTCTCTCCAAGAGGAGTGGCCGCAGCCCCCTTCTCCATCTGGAGTGGCCGCCCCCTTCTCATCTTCCAAATCTAGATCTGGTCTTTTCTCCTTCTTCCTGTCTGATAACCTTTGGATCCTAGTTCTGAGCCTATGGATTCAAATGAGTTGCTACAATCCAGTTGGTGTGGACACCGCTAGAGGTACAACACATGGGGTGCTTCTCCGAACCAAAAGTCTTGCAGATCTGAAAGAAGACCGGAGAAAAACCACCACCGTTCCTGTGGTGAGGTAAAATCGATAAACACCCTATGGATGTTTTGATTTGTGTAAAAATCCTTTTCGTATGACTAGATGAATAAAGATCTTGATTGGGTTATTTTAAAAATTTTAAAATTCCGCTGCTTTTGACGTTCTGACGTTACCAATAACCCAACAGTGGTATCAAAGCCTAGTTCATTACTCTCATAGGAAAAGGTCTGAATATAATTTGATTGCCTTATTGTATTGCATGTTATATTCGTGTTATTGATTCTTACTTGTTATGGGTAGATCTGATTTTGGGTAAAATTGCATAAAAACGTTTTTGGCCAATTTTGTATTTTACGAAAATTGAATGGCTAATGTGCGATTAGCCATTTTTGGAAAACCTGGACTGAAATTGAGATTTTACGAACTGTGTACTTTCTGGACATAATGGAACTTTCTGGAAATTTTCAGATTTGGGGCTGTTTTGCAATTAACGAAAGTTTTGGGGCTGTTTTGTAAATACCAAAAACTGCAGGGGCTGAATTGCAAATTTGAATTTTTTTTTCTGGAAATAAAATTTTTATTTTCGGTCCTCTGCCCAATTTCAAAATTTGGGGTTAATTTCCAAAACTTTAGGGGTCAAATCGCAATTTCCAAAAGTTGGAAGGCCGAATTGCAATTTTCAAAAGTTAAAAATTTTTATTCTGTATTCATGCATAATTTAGTTTTGTTTATCCGAATATAGATTACCTATAATTAGTAGAGACTAAAATAAGAATCTAGAGAAATATTTTAAAGGCGTTTAAAATAATTAAAGTAAGATAGGAAACTAGTAAATGTGTTTGCTTGTTTCTTTGCTCAACGTGAATTGTTTACGTGGTTTTCGATCGAGCCGAGCCTTGACTTTAGATGTGATTGGTTTATTTTGCTTTGGATTTTTGTTGGGCCTGCGAGCCTTTAGTTGGGCCTTTTTGTGCCAATGTAATAGATTAGGGCTTTACAATAAATAGATTAGGATGGAGGCCCCATTACATGCAAGAAGGAAGCCCAATGGAGAATGAAGGCCAAGTATGCTTGGTTATTAATGTAATAGCCTAGGCCCATTGAGAACCCATTAGATAGACCAATGGGGCCAACATTATTGGCTCAATGATGGCCCAAGCATAGGTGGCTCCCGATCGAAAACATATTGCGTTAGAAATGCATGCTAGGTTTATTTATTTATGTCTTATTTATTTATTGGTTCTATTATTTGGCTTCTATGGTGATGCGCGCTAGAATATTAGAACGTAAATAAGATAATTCATAATTGAAGCGCTGAGATCTCGAGAGAGTTTGCCTTAAACTTTCAAACGAGCAAATCCCTTCTTGAATTAAATATTAAGTCATATTGGGTTAAAATAAAATGAAGTATTTATATAAATCCAAGCCTTCCATCAATAGGGACTGGCGTATGTTGTCTACTTATCGATTAAGGTGATCCAGAGTCTGGTACCCGAGGCGAAGAAAGTGGCAATACGTGAAATCTCTCGATTCTTGTTTATTAAATAAACTCGACAAGGGTGGGGACTGGTCGGGACATGTATAATCGACCGATAACCAGTTACGGGGATTTCATGACCGGGTCCGTTGCTCATCGAGATTGATTAGGTTAGACTTAACGAGTAGTAACACTCATGATGTAGCAGTGCTAGATGGGTGCGAAAATCGAGGCAAAATAGCTTGAGGGTTGTGTAGAGACACAATTGGCAATAAGTATGCCTACCTGGGGAATTAGTTGTATGGCCACGAGTCGTGGGTGCAATTAATGTCCGCTGGGACGTCAAGACCTACTAGGAAATAGGATTTCCCGAACAATTGAAGGGGTAATTGTTTCGATAAAATAGTGGGAGAACTTTTACGATAGAAAGTCCAACCTTCGTAGATTATAAGTATTATTCATTAACTAGTCCTCTGTATATTTGTCTTCTCTTTAAAATAGATATTAAGATATCTATAATAATCCATTATACTATTTATCCTCGACTTATAAAATAACTGGATCAAAATATCAACTGGTGTAGAAACTTGAGGATTGTCCTCAATTCCGAAAGTCGGAATCATGTTCTAAATAACTAGCCTATGCCTGATGCACTTTCGAGATGAGTCTAAAAGGAGGAACGAATCACCCATAGGGTATGGGAATATTAATGATCGTTTCCTCATATAAGGACTAGTCTCAAAAGTGGAACGAATCACCTATACGGTATGAGAATCTGAACGATCGTTTCCTCATATAAGCATCAAGATTGAACGAGCTAAAGAAGCGACATAGAAGTATGTCTGAAGCTTCTAAAACAAACCTCCGCTTCAAAAGCTTGTTTTGAGGAGCAGTTTCGAATCGTTTGATTCGAGACCACTAAGGAGTTGTTTTAAAATTCGAGAATAAGTGAAGGAACTAATTTCAAGGATCACTGTCCTTGTTTTATCAATCTAGTTAAAAACTGGATCGATTAAACGTAGGCCTGCAAGTGATCTTAGCATTAACCTCCATTTAAATTCTCCTCCCGCTCATTCAAAAGATTCGTGAAATACTCTGATCTTATTTGATAAGTTGATCACATTTCATGAATTAACCAAAGTATTGGTAAAAGGCAAATAAGATAAACCTGTCTTGATCGTTCACACTTCGTGGACTGCAAAGTCAAAGAAGAGTAATGTTAAGAAGAATTGTTCTCTTCTAAAATCGACCATAAAGGTCGAAAGAACGCAAGTAGTCTAAAAGTCGAATTGTCCCACTGAATTTTAGAAAGGCACTGATTAGTTTAATTGATTAGAAGTTCTAATTAATTAAGCAACGTTTCAATTAAAGGGTTAATTGAAAAAGGAGATGAATCTATTAAAGAGTTAATTGAAAGGAAGCAAATTAATTGAATTAAACCGTTAACTCAATTCTATTGAATTAATGTGCTTAGTTCAATTGATACCAAGATAATAATCCACAACTTTGGCACGCTAGACTTGGACATATCTCCAAGAGTAGGATCCAAAAGTTGATTTCTTCTAAGGCTCTTGAAATATAGAACTTAGATGAATTTCCAACCTGCGAATCATCTCACAGGAAAGATGACCAGATCTCCCTTCACAGGGAATCAAGAGCGAACCAGATAACTTTGGATTTGATCCATACGAATGAATGTGGACCACTAAAGGTTAGTGTAAAAGGAGATTACTCATACCTCGTACCTTTTTGCTAATGACTTTGGTCGTTAGTGATATATGTATCTAGTGAGATACAAATCTGAAAAACCTTTGAAAAGTTCAAAGAATTTCGAAACGAAGTAGAGAAGTAACAAAGGCATAGTATTACGGCCATTCGATCTAATCTAGATGGCAAATACTTAAGTCAAGAATTCCTCAATTATCTTACTGAGAATGGGGTTCTCATACAACAAACTACTCCTATGACGCCTCAACTTATTGGAGTGTCTAAGAGAAGGAATCGAACATTGTTAGACATTGTTCAATCCATGTTGAGTTTTGTTAAGCTTCCTTATGCATTCTAGGGGTTGGTCCTCCTGACTACATCAAAGATACTGAGCAAAGTACCTTCAAAGTCCGTGCCTACAAAGCTTTACCAAGAAAGGTATGGCAAAATACCTCTGCACTTTTACTATAGAGTATGGAGATCTCCTGCCTAAGTTGGGAACTAGAAAGGAGATAAATTGGCTAGTAGATCCAATTTGTATATAATTGTGGGGTATCCAACGAAATCCATTGGATACCTGTTCCACGACAATGAGAAACAATCGTTTCTCCTAACTACCCGTTCCTCAGTTGATGAAATCCTCGTCAAAGGAAATAGGGAATGTCATGGAACTTGATGAAGTCCAAGATTTGGACCCATCCCCGCAAACAGTGGGAATTAATCCAGAAACTACTGAACCATCTAGTACACCAATACTTCGTAGATCTGATCAAGTTCGTAAGAAGCTTGAAAGATATGGTTTCACCATATACGAAGAAGCTACATTAGATGTAGACGTGCATGCATGACAAGAGTTCACGCAATCCGAAATGGATTCCATACATTCCAACAAGGTATGGACCTTGGTCGATCCACCCGAGGGATTTATCCCTGTAAGTAGTGAATGGATCTTCAAGCTAGGAATAAATGGAGAGGTGTTGACCTCTAAGACTCGACTAGTGGTAAAAGGCTATTCATAAAGTTCTGGAACAGACTTTGATGAAACTTTTTCTCCAGTAGCAATGTCTGAATCCATTCAGATTCACTTTTGTTTTGATGAGACAGTCAAGGCATTTGACTACATCAAAAACGAATATGAACCTTGAGTGTACAAGAGAATTAGTGGGAGCTCTGTGAAGCTCAATATTTTATATGTCGATGACATTCTGCTTATCTGGGATGATATCGGAATGTTAGCACAGACGAAAGCGTGGTTATCCATGCAATTCTCCATGAAATATTTGAGAGAGGCATCTTGCGTATTGGGATACGTATCTATAAAGATAGATCGGAGAAGATGTTGGGAATATCTAAATCTAAGTACATAGAAACAAAGACTGAAAACATTCAGTATGGAAGAATCCAAGAAAGGATTGCTTTCAATGAGACATTGTATCCCTTGTTCAAAATCGATATGCCCTACATCGAATGAGGATAAAAGGAGAATGTCTCAAATACCTTATGATTCAAACAAAAGGTAGCATGTGGCATGCTATACTATGTACTACACCAGACGTAGAACCTGCTCAAGTGTCACGAGCAGTTAGTAGTCAAACTCCAGTGAAGATTACTGGACCACCGTAAAAGATATCCTTAAGCTCTTGAGAAAGACTAAGGATTTGTTCTTGGTCTACGGTGGTAATGGAGAATTAAAACTCGAAGGATTTAATGATTCGAGTTTTCAGTCTGATGTGGATGAATATATATATCCAATTTTGGATACATATTTTGCCTCAATGGGGTAGCGGTAAATTGGAAAGGTTCCAAGTTAAGCACCGTTGCCAACTCAACCATTGAAGTAGAACATATCGTAGCATCAGATGCAACAAAAGAAAGTGTTTGGATCAAAAAGCTTCATCCAAAAGTTGGATGTAGTGCCTAGCATTGCGAAGCTCATGGTTATCTTCTGTGATAACAATAGAGCTATTGCTAAAGCAAAGGGCTCAAGATCTCACCAGAAATCTAAACACAATGAGAGAAAAGTACCATTTGATTAGAGAAATCATTGGTAAGAGTTGACACACAAAATGGATCGTGTCGACTCGGAAGACAACTTAGCGGATCTACTAGTAATGTCTTTGTCACGAAAAGAGTTCGAAGAACATCTTTGGAAGATGGGTCTTAGAAGCGTTTGTGATTGGCTTTAGGGCAAGTGGGAGATTGATAGGATAGTGCCCTACAAGCCAATACATTTAGCTTGGATTAGGACTATCGTAATCTTTCTCTAGTATAAATGAATTAATACGCTCGTTTGTTTATAGTATGTAAATCAAACAATGGCCAACTTCATCTCTCGCGAATCACTTAAGCGATTGGATGAAATCCTTAGATCACAATAGACTATGGGATGATTCACTTCAGTATGAGTGCAATCATGAAACAGTCTCTAAGGTCGTGATCTTAAAACACGTTCCAAGTCATAGATTCCGAATGAGACGGGGTATCGAAGGAATCGCAAAGACTTGTATAAATATGCATGATTCACATGATATTTCATCATCACGTGTTTAGATTGGTGGTGTGATCTCGGCTCCTTCGCTTGAGCTATTGCCCCGTTGCTGTCACAGAAGAATACTACAGGCTCTGCAATGCTAGGAACTACATCCGACTCTTGGATGAAGTTTCTCATCCAAACACTCTCTTTTGCCGCATCCGATGCTGCAATATATTCTGCTTCAGTGGTTAAGTCGGCAGTGGTGGACTGTTTGGGACTTTTCCAACTCACCGCTGCGCCATTGAGGCGGAATATGTATCCCGAATTGGATTTGTAATCATCCACGTCAGACTGGAAACTTGAATCAGTGAATCCTTCAAGTTTCAATTCTCCACTACCACCGTAGACCAAAAACATATCCTTAGTCCTTCGCTGGTACTTAAGGATCGCTTTAACGGCAGTCCAGTGCTCTTCGCCGGGATTCGACTGATAGCGGCTCGTCACACTTAGAGCGTGTGCTACGTCTGGTCTAGTACACAACATCGCATACATTATGCTCCCAATAGCAGAGGAATAAGGTATGAGAGACATTCTCTTCTTTTCTTCGTCAGTTGTAGGGCACATTGACTTGGAAAGAGAGATTCCATGTCTCATTGGAAGCAATCCTCTCTTGGATTCTTCCATATTGAATCTCTTCAATATTGTGTTGATGTACTGACATTGGGAGAGTCCCAACATCTTCTTCGATCTATCCCTATAGATACGTATCCCCAATACGTAAGATGCCTCTCCTAAATCTTTCATGGAGAACTGCGCGGATAACCACGCTTTCATCTGCGTTAACATTCTGATATCGTCCCCACTTAATAGAATATCGTCGACGTATAAAACTATGAACTGTACCAAACTCCCACTATTCTTCTTGTACACACAAGGCTCAAATACGTTTTTGATGAAGCCAAAAGCTTTGATTGTCTCATCAAATCGTATGTTCCAGGTTCGGGACGCCTGTTTGAGGCCATAAATTGACCTTTGAAGTTTGCACACTTTGTGCTCGCTTCCTTTGGAAAGGCGGTCTTTACGTCCATTTGCCATATTTCGTAGACGTACTACGCGGCTATGACTAAAAGTATCCGAATGGATTTCGACATCGCTACTGGAGAAAAGGTTTCCTCATAGTCTATTCCAGGCCTCTGAGAATAACCTTTTGCCACTAGGCGGGCCTTATGGGTTTTAACCTCTCCATTCATTCCAAGCTTACGCTTGAAGATCCATTTGCATCCTACAGGGATAGTTCCCTCAGGTGGATAGACCAAGGTCCAAACCTTGTTGGAATGCATGGAATCCATTTCGGATTGCATGGCTTTGAGCCACGCACCCGATTCTATGTCAGACATAGCTTCTTCATAAGTCCTTGGATCAGTATCGAACTTATTGTTTTCGTGAATGAAACCAAATCTCTCTGGTTCCTTACGAATTCGATCGGACCTTCGAAGTATAGGTGTACTTGTAGGTTCAGTAAATTCAGGATCAGCTCCCACTGTTTGTGAGGATGGGTTCGATTCTTGGACTTCATCGAGTTCTACGATTGTCCCATTTCTGTTCGTGAGGAAATCATCCTCTAAGAAGTGGGCATTCCTAGACACGAACGTATTACGTTCTTTAGGATCGTAAAACAAGTATCCAATGGATTCCTTTGGATACCCCACGAATTTGCACAAACTAGATCTACTATCCAGCTTATCTCCTTTCTTGTTCTTAACATAGGCGGGAGATCCCCATACTCGTAGATACGAATATACGGGTGCTTTACCATACCATTCTTGGTGTGGTGTTGTTGGCACTGACTTTGAAGGTACTATGTTCAGTATCATCGAAGCAGTTAATCGAGGAATTCTTGGTGTGGTGGGGCGTCCTAGGGGTAGTTCGCTGCACGAGAATTCCATTCTCTTTTAGATAATTGATGAATTCTTGACTCAAGTATTCTCCTCCTCGATCAGATCGAAGTGCTTTAATACTATGTCCAAGTTGGTTCTCTACTTCCATTCGAAACTCCCTGAACTTTTCAAAAGTTTCGGATTTGTACTTCATCAAGTACACGTATCCATAACGACTGAAGTCGTCAGTGAATGTGACGAAGTAGGAGTATCCTCCTCTTGCACTGACACTCAGTGGTCCACAAACATCAGTATGGATCAAATCCAATGTTTGTTTGGTTCGCTCGGGATTCCCGGTGAAGGGTGATTTGGTCATCTTTCCTTTGTGACAAGATTCGCAAGTCGGAAGTTCATCTAAGTTCTGTATTTCAAGAGCCTTAGAGGAAACCAACTTTTGGATCGTACTCTTGGAGATATGTCCAAGTCTAGCGTGCCAAAGTTGTGGTGTGTTATTATCATATTTTCTTTTTCTTGATTGTATGTGCAAGACGTTGGAGTTTGTAGGTTCAAGGGAATATAGACCATCCATCAAAGTACCACTAGCATAAGTTAAACCATTTTTAATTATGCTTAAAGATCCATTCATAATGGAAAAATTAAAACCATCATTATCTAAGAGCGGAATAGAAATAATGTTCTTAATAATTGTTGGTACGTACAAACAGTCTTTTAAAAGTAAAGTAAAATTTCCTATCACTAACTCCACGTCTCCTATAGCCTCTGCAGCAACTCTTGCTCCGTTTCCAAAACGCAGGATCCTATCCCCGGGCTTAAGTGTTCTTACTGCTCCCATCACCTGCAAATCATTGCAGATATGAGAACCCGCTGCGGTGTCTAACACTCAAGATGCACAGTTAATAGAAATATTAACTTCAACCAAGAAAATACCTTTGGCTACCATTTTCAGGTAGTCTGGGCAGTTCTTTTCTAGTGCCCTGCTTTCTTGCAGTGGAAGCATTCGTCTTCTAGGCTTTTGCGCTTTTTCTCGACAACCTTGGTGACTGCTTTAGAAAAGAACACCTTCTTCTTCTTTTTACCTTTCTTGGGCTTTGCAGCCTTTGATTGGTGAGCATCATCACATGTTTCTCTTTCTTGAGAGTGGATTCTGCCGTAACCAACAGATTGGTCAGTTCGTGAAGAGCAAGGTTTCTATCTTCCATGTTGAAGTTCAACAAGAACTGGTCGAACGAGCGAGGCAGAGTATGGAGAAGGAGGTTAGTGCTAAGATCAGCGTGCAATTCCACGTCAAATCGCCCCAGTTTTTCAACCAAGTTGATGAAACGCAGACAGTGATCCTTGACACTGCTTCCCTCAGCCATCTTGAGACTAAACAACTCCTTAGTGGCTGCGAACCTTTTTGTATGAGACCTTTCTCCAAACATCTGTTGGAGGTGGAGAAGTATATCTCTAGCAAGCGGTATAGTTGCATGCTATTTTTGCAGCTCATTCGACATTGAAGCTAGCATGAGGCACCGAACCTGAAGATCATCATCAACCCTTTTAGCATGGGCGGTTCGTTGTTCCTCAGTAGCTCGTGCTGCGGGTGCAGCAGGGATAGGTGTGTCGAGTACATAGCTCCGACGTTCGGAGTCGAGGACCCTCAAGTTTCTAAGCCAGTCGACAAAGTTTGACCCATTCAGTTTATTAGCGTCGAGGATGACAGATAATGGATTCTTAGACATTGTTCAAAAAAATATCTACAAATGGAATGAAGACAACGCTTAGTTGACTGATCTATGCCTAATACTTATAATTAACGAATTTTGGTCTTGGTTTCGAAAAAGTTCTCCCACTATTTTGTCGAAACAATCACCCCTTTGATTGCTCGGGAAATCTTATTTCCTAGTAGGTCTTGACGTCCCAGCAGACATTAATTGCACCCACGACTTGTGGCCATACAATTAATTCTACAGGTAGGTATACTTTTACCAATTGTGTCAGTACACAACCTTCAAGCTATTTTGCCTCGGTTTTCAGACTTATCTAGCACTGCTACATCATAAATGTTACTAATCGTTAAGTCTATCCCATCAATCATGATGAGCAACAAGCCCGGTCGTGAAATCCCCGTAACTGGTTATCGGTCGATATTAACATCCCGACCAGTCCTCACCCTTGTCGAGTTTATTTAAAAACAGGATTCAAGGAATTTTGCGTATTGTCCCTTTCTTCGACTCGGGTGCCAGACTCTGGATCACCTCTATCAATAAGTAGACAAAGGCCTGGAACAGACTTTGATGAAACAATTTCTCCAGTAGCAATGTCTGAATCCATTCAGATTCACATTTGTTTTGATAAGACAGTCAAGGCATTTGACTTCATGAAAAACGAATATGAACCTTGAGTGTACAAAAGGGTTAGTGGGAGCTCTATGGAGCTCATATTTTATATGTCGATGACATTCTACTTATCTGGGATGATATCGGAATGTTAGCGCAGACGAAAGCCTGGTTGTTCATGCAATTCTCCATGAAATATTTGGGAGAGGCATCTTACGTATTGGGATACGTATCTATACAGATAGATCGAAGAAGATGTTGGGACTCTCTCAATCTAAGTACATAGAAACAATACTGAAAAGATTCAGTATGGAAGAATCCAAGAGAGGATTGCTTCCAACGAGAAACTGTATCACTGTTTTTTTTTTTCAAATCGATGTGCCCTACATCGAATGAGAATAAAAAGAGAATGTCTCAAATACCTTATGTTTCGACAAAAGGTTGCATGTGGTATGCTATACTATGAACTAGACCAGACGTAGAACATGCTCTAAGCGTCACGAGTAGTTACTAGTCAAACTCCAGTGAAAAAGCACTGGACCACCGTAAAAGATATCCTTAAGTTCTTGAGAAAGACTAAGGATTTGTTCTTGGTCTACGGTGGTAGTGGGGAATTGAAACTCGAAGGATTTAATGATTCGAGTTTCCAATCTGATGTGGATGAATATATATCCAATTTTGGATACATATTTTGCTTCAATGGGGTAGCGATAAATTGGAAAGGTTCCAAGCAAATTTGGAAACCCCTTTCCAAATCCGTCACCGACCACGGCTGTGGGTTTCTCGTAATCTATTATCTAAGAACGTACAGGAAATTCTCTCAACACACTACATTGAGTCGGTAGATCCCATATTGATGCTAACCATTCGCGTACACGACTATACGCACCCAACTTAGGCACACAATGATCAGGCTACGTGATCGGTACCTAAATCTAAGTACGCAAACCCATGCACCGAATTCGCCCTAGCATCTCAAGTCTAAGGACTAAATCGTACACTATTATAAGTTTGAGAAACATCCCATCGCGGATGTGCGTCATGCGCTTCCACAATGGGTTTCTCTGTTCGAGTCGTTCGATCCCCTATCGAACCACCTACTCATATCCCCTATCGAACCACCTACTCATATAAATTCACTCCATGTGAATCATGCATATTTATACAAGTCTTTCTCGTTCGGAGTCTATGACTTGGAACATTTTTAAGATCACGACCTTAGAGACTGTTTCATGATTGCACTAATACTGAATTGAATCGTCCCATAGTCTATTGTGATCTAAGGATTTCATCCAATCGCATAAGTGATTTGGAAGAGATCTAATGAAGCTCGTAAGAAGCTTGAAAGATATGGTTTCACCATATACGAAGAAGCTACATTGGATGTAGACGTGCATGCATGACAAGAGTTCATGCAACCCGAATTGGATTCCATACATTCCAACAAGGTATGGACCTTGGTCGATCCACCCGAAGGATTTATCCTTGTAAGTTGTAAGTGGATCTTCAAGCTAGGAATGAATGAAGAGGTGTTGACCTCTAAGACTCTACTAGTGGTAAAAGGTTATTGACAAAGTTCTGGAACAGACTTTCATGAAACATTTTCTCCAGTATCAATGTCTGAATCCATTCAGATTCACATTTGTTTTGATGAGACAGTCAAGGCATTTGACTTCATCAAAAACAAATATGAACCTTGAGTGTACAAGAGGATTAGTGGGAGCTCTATAAAGCTCATATTTTATATGTCGAACACATTGTACTTATCTGGGATGATATCGGAATGTTAGCGCAGACGAAAGCATGGTTATCCATGCAATTCTCCAAGAAAGATTTGGGAGAGACATCTTACGTATTGGGATACTTATCTACAGAGATAGATTGAAGAAGATGTTGGGAATCTCTAAATCTAAGTACATAGAAACAATACTGAAAAGATTCAGTATGGAAGAATCCAAGAGAGGATTGCTTCCAATGAGACACTGTATCTCTTTTTCCAAATCGATGTGCCCTACATCGAATGAGGATTAAAGGAGAATGTCTCAAATACCTTATGTTTCGATAAAAGGTAGCATATGGTATGCTATACTATGTACTAGACCAGACATAGAACCTGCTCTAAGTGTCACGAGCAGTTACTAGTCAAACTCCGGTGAAGAGTACTGGACCACCGTAAAATATATCCTTAAGCTCTTGAGAAAGACTGAGGATTTGTTCTTGGTCTACGGTGGTAGTGGAGAATTAAAACTCGAAGGATTTAATGATTCGAGTTTTCAATCTGATGTGGATAAATAAATATCCAATTTTGGATACATATTTTGCCTCAATGGGGTAGCGGTAAATTGGAAAGGTTCCAAGCGAAGCACCGTTGCCGACTCAACCACTGAAGCATAATATATCGCAGCATCGGATGCAACAAAAGAAAATGTTTGGATGAAAAACTCTATCCAATGGTTGGATGTATTGCCTAGCATTGCGAAGCTCGTGGTTATCTTTTGTGATAACAATTGAGCTATTGCTAAAGCAAAGGACTCGAGATCTCACCAGAAATCTAAACAAATTGAGAGAAAAAGTACCATTTGATTGGAGTAATCATTGGTAGAGTTAACGCACATAATGGATGCGTCGACTCGGAAGACAACTTAGCGGATCCACTAGTAAAGCCTTTGTCACGAAAAGAGTTCGAAGAACATCTTTGGAAGATGGGTCTTAGAAGCGTTTGTGATTGGCTTTAGGACAAGTGGGAGATTGAAAGGATAGTGCCCTGCAAGCCAATATATTTAGCTTGTATTAGGACTATCGTAAACTTTCTCTAGTATAAATGAATTAATACGCTCGTTTGTTTATAGTATGTAAATCAAACAATGGCCAACTTCATCTCTCGCGAATCACTTAAGCGATTGGATGAAAACCTTGGATCACAATAGACTATGTGTTGATTCACTTCAGTATGAGTGCAATCATGAAACAGTCTCTAAGGTCGTGATCTTGAAACACGTTCCGAGTCATATATTCTGAACGAGACAGGGTATCGACGGAATCGCAAAGACTTGTATAAATATGCATGATTCACATGGAGTGAATTTATAGAGTTTCGTGAACAAGACATTTGATGTCAGTGCATATGAGTAGGTTGTTCGATAGGGGATTGAAAGCATCGAACGACCCGAACAAAGAAACACATTGTGGAAGCGCATGACACACATCGGTGATGGGATGTTTCTCAAGACTTATAATAGTGTACGATTTAGTCTTTTGACTTGAGGTGCTAGGGCGAATTCGGTGCATGGGTATACGTACTTTGATCTAGGTGCAGGTCACGTAGCCTGACCATAATGTTGGGCGCGTATAGTCGTGTACGCGATTGGTTAGTACTAAGAAGGGATCTACCGACTCAACGTAGTGTGTTGAGAGAATTTCCTATACATTCTTAGATAATAGATTCCGAGAAACCTATGGCCATAGTTGGTGACGGATTTGGAAAGGGGTTTCCAAATTTAGCAGTCAAACTGGAATCATTATCCGGAATTAGAAAGTATAGTTATCGAGATAATTAGAGGTGCCGATCAATTCACACACCCTAGGTCTCGATCAGGAAATTAAGTCGATAGAAGGACCGTATGTACATGGTACTTATAAGAGGTGAGGTTCACTGAGATCAATTCACCTGAAGTTGGGCCTCATGGGCTTGTGGCTAGACATCGACCATGAGGTGTGGGTACTCACGAATTAATAAGGAGATTAATTCTTGAGTGGTTAATTGAAGGTGTTCAATTAATCGGAGCAATTAATAAGCTCGCAAATTAAATCACGAAAGTCGTGGGCCCGCGGCCAATTGATGGTGAACCTAGAGGATCACACACAATACAATTGGACTGCAACAAATCATATAAGGAAAGTTTGATTTAAAGAGTTAAATCAAAATTGGAGAATTAAAGTGTTCATTCTTTAAGAAAAAAAATATTAATTAGAAGTAGTCTAATTAATTAATGGAGAAGAATTAATTAATTAATTGGATTAATTAATTAAATGGGCTGAATTAATTAAAGGAGTTTAATTAATTAAATATAATTAAGGAGTCCAATTAAGTAAAGAAATTTACTTAATTAAAGATGTCCAAGTTCAATAGCAAACTAATTAAGTTATATTATTCTTGTTTCCTAACCGAACTAGATAAGGATTATTTATATATGTTTATATATGATAAGGATTCTATATATAATCAAATATAATATATAGATATATATGGAGTAGTAGACTCCATATCTCGTAGGATTATTAAATTAATAATCATACAAGTCTTGCAAAAGGGTTAGCCGCCTACTTCTCTAAAAAAAACACATACACTTCGGTCGAACCCTGTGAAATTGCACAGGGTTCATGCGATTTCTTCCTCTTCTTTCTTCCTTGCTTGATAACCTTTGGATCTTAGTTCTGAGCCTGTGGATCCAAAGGAGTTGCTTCAATCCAATTGGTGTGGATACCGCTAGAGGCACAACACTTGGGGTGCTTCTCTCGAACCAAATCCTGCAGAACTGAAAGAAGACCGGAGAAAAACCACCACCGTTCCTGTGGTGAGGTAAAAATCGCTAAACACCCTATGGATGTTTTGATTTGTGTAAAATCCTTTTCGTATGACTAGATGAATAAAGATCTTGATTGGGTTATTTTAAAAATTTTAAAACTCCGCTGCTTTTAACGTTCTGACGTTACCAATAACCCAACAGTGGTAGGGCGAATTCGGTGCATGGGTGTGCGTACTAGATTTAGGTGCCGATCACGTAGCCTGATCATTGTGTGCCTAAGTTGGGTGTATAGTCGTGTACGCGAATGGTTAGCATCAATATGGGATCTACCGACTCAACGTAGTGTGTTGAGAGAATTTCCAATACGTTCTTAGATAATAGATTTCGAGAAACCCATGGCCATGGTTGGTGACGGATTTCGAAAGGGGTTTCCAAATTTAGCAGTCACACTGGAATCATTATCCGGAATTAGAAAGTATAGTTATCGAGATAATTAGAGGTACCGGTCAATTCACACACCCTAGGTCTCGATCGGGAAATTAAGTCGATAGAAGGACCGTATGTACATGGTACTTATAAGAGGTGAGGTTCACTGAGATCAATTCACCTGAAGTTGGGCCTCATGGACTTGTGGCTAGACATCGACCTTGAGGTGTGGGTACTCATGAATTAATAAGGAGATTAATTCTTGAGTGGTTAATTGAAGGGGTTCAATTAATCGGAGCAATTAATAAGCTCGCAAATTAAATCACGAAAGTCGTGGGACCGCGGCCAATTGATGGTGAACCTAGAGGGTCACACACAATACAATTGGACTGCAACAAATCATTAAAGGAAAGTTTGATTTGAAGAGTTAAATCAAAATTGAAGAATTAAAGTGTTAATTCTTAAAGGAGAAAAATATTAATTAGAAGTAATCTAATTAATTAATGGAGAAGAATTAATTAATTAATTGAATTAATAAATTAAATGGGCTGAATTAATTTAAAGAGTTTAATTAATTAAAAATTCTAATTAATTAAAGAGTTGAATTAATTAAAGGAGACCTAGTTAGTTAAGGAAATAAAGATAGAATGGGATTCTACTTTCTAACAAGATAAGGGGCGATTTTTACAAGATAAATAATGGGAGAGTTTGTTTTCTTGTGTGACAAGGAAAATCTAAGAGATATACATGTATATCTTGTTTCCTAATGAGATAAGGAAAAAAAGGTCTTGATATACATGGAAGAGATATCTATTAAGAGAAGGATTCTTCTCTTATAAATATATATCTCTTCATACCTCTTCTATAAGTGAAAAAAACAAACTAAGCCCCAAGACACAAAATTTTGTGCCCCCCTCTCTCCAAGAGGAGTGGCCGTCGCCCCCTTCTCCATCTGGAGTGGCCGCCCCCTTCTAATCTTCCAGATCTATCTGGTCTTTTCTCCTTCTTCCTGTCTGATAACCTTTGGATCCTAGTTCTGAGCTTATGGATTCAAATGAGTTGCTACAATCCAGTTGGTGTGGACACCGCTAGAGGCACAACACATGGGGTGCTTCTCCGAACCAAAAGTCCTGCAGATCTGAAAGAAGACCGGAGAAAAACCACCACCGTTCTTGTGGTGAGGTAAAATCGATAAACACCCTATGGATGTTTTGATTTGTGTAAAAATCCTTTTCGTATGACTAGATGAATAAAGATCTTGATTGGGTTATTTAAAAAATTTTAAAATTCCGCTGCTTTTGACGTTCTGACGTTACCAATAACCCAACAGAGACATCAGAAGAGCAAAGTATTGTTGGTTGAAGTTGAAAAGATAGCAGCCATCTACTCGTCTAATTCAGAATCAGGGACATCAAGTGATGACTCTACTGAAGAAGGGACACCCGCACTGCTCTATCTCATGGCCAAAGAATCAGAGGATTCTGACAATGAGGTAACTCTAACTGAAAATGAAGATGAACTATTTAGTTCATTTGAGCAAATGATGAAAAACAACACATATGTTGTTAATGAGTTTGCAAAGCTTAAGGAAGAGATGATTGTGCTGAAAAAGCAAAATACTAAACTGAAACTTAATGTTGAAAAACAACAAGATTCAGCTAAGTATAAAAAGCTTTCGCATGAATATGAATCTCGGAAAGCAGAATGTGGAGTTTACAAAGGAAAAATCATAGAGCTTGAAAAGATAATATCTAGTCATGATAAGTCATTTGTTGCATCAGTAGAAATACCTAATGAACAGAGAACACCTTTAGTAAAAGAGAATTTAGAACTGAACAAGACTGAAAAGTTTATATCTGCTGATAACAGTAATGTTATTTTATATGTTCAGACTGCTAAATCTACTTCACTTGAGATAGAGAAAAAGGAGAAGAAATCTACTAAGGCTAAAAAGGGTAAAAAGCCTAAAAATTGAAAAACAGACTGGTAAAACCAAACAGCAGAGTAGTCCTAAGAAGTCTACTGATAAGAGTAAAACCAATCAGACTAGTAAAACTAAGTCGTCTGTTAAAGAGCAAGTAAAAAGCAAACCTAAGAAGCAAAGAAATTATAATAATGATGCTTGGTATGGAAATGAGTCTTATTATGTGCAACCTGCTTACTCATCTTATTATGCTGCACCTCATTATCCACCTTATTATGCTACATATCCTGCTCATCCAATGCATGCATTCCCTTCTTATCATGCACCATACCCTGCTTATGAGCATTATTCACATCATAATGATTATCAACATAATATGCCCGCTGATTATGGTGAAGATAGAGTTGCTCAAGCTCCTGCTAAAACTCAAAAGCCTAAGAAGCCTAAGACTTCAACATCTTGGGTTGTCAAAGGTGATACTAATCCACCAGGACCCTCTCAATAAAGGATACCTAAAACAATTTTATTTTGTTTTGTAGGTTAGGATTAGGAGTAGGAGTAAAGTAGAGAAGAAATGGTACTTGGACAGTGGATGTTCGAGGTACATGTATGGTGACATACATGAACTGACTGATGCTGCTACCATAAATGGTCCAAGAGTCACTTTTGGAGACAACAAAGAATGCAAGATTGTTGCGGTTGGAAAGCTAATCAAAGAAAACATTGAGATATCTGACGTCTCTTATGTTAATGGCTTGAAGTACAATCTGCTAAGCATAAGTCAATTTTGTGACAAGGGATTTTCTGTTATCTTCTCATCAGATAGGTGCTACGTTGAACAAATTGGAACAAAGAAGGTTATTTTATCTGGAAGAAGACAAGGAAATATCTATGTAGTCGACTGGAATTCTGTTGACAGAAATTCTAATGTTTGTTTGGTGGCTTCTACACCAAGTGAAATCAGTTGGCTTTGGCACAAATGAATGAATCATTTGAATTTCAAGACCATAAACAGACTTCAGTATCCATATCTACTGCTGAAGCTGAATACATTGCTGCTGGAGCATGTTGTGCACAAATACTTTGGTTGAAGCATCAACTAGAAGATTACAATCTCAAGATTAGTGGAATCCCTATCTACTGTGACAATACAAGTGCAATTTCACTTACTCAGAACACTACTAGTCATTCCAGGACTAAGCATATTGAGATCAAACATCACTTCATAAGGGATCATGTTGAAAAATGAAATGTTATTATTGAGTATGTTCATATAGATAATCAGATCGCAGACGTTTTCACCAAACCATTGAGTGATGCAAGATTTTCTACTCTAAGAGTGGAACTGTGCTTGTTAAAATTGGATTAATAAGCTGAGGGGGAACCTATCAGAAGACTGGGTTCATCAGCTGACTAATCTGATAGCAACAAGTGTTATCCTTCAAGAAGACTGACTCTCAACAGACTAGTTGATTGATGAATTCTTGAATTCAGGGGGAACGTGTAAGACTAGCGGTACTCCTGTTTTAAAGATGAAATCTTCAATGACAGTTAGTTGAAGTTGTTTTAATCAGAAGATTTGTTCTTAATTCTTGAAGACTTGAAGATTATTTATCTTGCTGGATTGACAAACATCAAAGGAAGATCACTAGATATTGGCTTTCACTAGTGATATATTGTATCAGACAAGTCATCTGCCAGATAAGTATTACTTTACTCATCTGTTTACTTATGTCAATTTATTAATAAGTGTTGTATTAAAAACGTAATATCATAAACATGCTTTTATAAATAAGAGACTAGTGGCGTTTCAACTTCCCGCCTAGTCTGACATAATTAATGAATTTTGAAATCCGCGTATCTCGCTCACACGATTTACTTTATCAGTCAGTAACTGATCTAACGGTTGGCTTGAATCATGGAAACCGACATCAAACCAACTCTTAGATTTGATCAACTGACTGATGTTTTACGCACCCTCAAAATTTCAAAGAGCATAAGAGCATTTTTGCATTCATATTTTCTGCAAATTTCTCTCGTTTTCCTTCTAATCTTTTTCAGAAAAACAATGACTTCCAAGGACGCAAATGCTGAAGGTAGATTCTTGAACTACCAGACCTACTATGCTACAAGCACTCAACTCATGAAGGAGATTTTGGAGAAGTTTAAGGCTGCTTCGCTGGTTAACTTCATGGAAGCTCATGAAGATATGGTGTTCACACCAGAAGTGCTGGAGTTTTACAAGGCGGATGGGAAACCAGATTATGAAAATCTCGAAATTAAGGCAAAGGTTAGGGGAAAAGACATCTGTCTGACTCCCAAAATGTTAAATGAGAAGTATGGGCTGTCCCTTGAAGGTTCAACTGAACTTTCTACTCTGGCTGAGCCGTTGGAGGCTGATTTCTGGAACTTAGCCGCGAAGAAGAATGAAGTCCTATCTGGAAATATAAAGAAGCCCCAGCTGAAGGACGAATTTCAAAGGATGGCAGACCTTCTTGCCAAGATTGTGGAGAACTGCACTTTCTCCCTTGATAGTGTGCCTATGAAGAGGTTTCACATGATGATTGCAGTTTACTACGGGCTGAAAGTAAACTGGACAAGTTATGTTTGGTACATTCTTGCTGACCACAAGGAGCGTGGTCAAACACTTCATAGGATATTCCTCAGTCATCTGCTGGTGAGTCTGGGATGCACTATGACAAATGGCAAGGAAATTCACTAGGCTAAGGAGCTGAAAATTTATGAAGCTGTAAAGGCTGGAAAATCAAAGGAGCCTGCTGCCGTGCCAGAAAAGAGGCAATCTATGAGAAAGGCTACTGAGCCTAAAGAGCCTGCTGTTAAGGCAAAGAGGAGCAAAGTGACTGCCCCAAAGACATCTGTTCAAACAGCTAAGCCAGCTGTTCAAACCAGAACAGATTCGCCTGCAGAGAAGAATACTGTTGATGCTCTCTTAGATCAGACAGTAAAGGAAATTGAAGATATGGCATATGGTTCTCCTTCCAGAACCATTTCTGTTGATAAGCTACTGGAGAATGTTGCTGCCAGAACAAGGAGCGCGCTAAAAGATACTGCAACCTCCAGAGTGGGTCATACAAAAGTTACTACCAGGAAGAGAATGACCTTTGTTGAATCTCCTACTAAGCTATCTGAGCTAGTAAGGAAATGTCCTCCAACAGTAGAGAGGGCTGTTGGATCTGAGAAGGAGTCTGCTGTTAAAGAGTTATCTGCTGAACATACTACTTCTGCACTAACAGCTGAGGTTAGCAAACCTCAAGAGTATCCTGAAGTGCAGGTCCTCGAACCGATTGCTGTTGCACCAATTGCAACTGCTGCTCCAGAACCAACTGCTGCTGCTCAAGTCATTGAATCAAGAGCTCAAAGAAAGAAAAGGACTGGGCAAGCTAAAGTCTCTGCTCTTCACAAGAAAAAGAGAGAAGAAGCTGAACAAAGGAAGAGAGTCGAAGCTGAAATCCAGAAGGCTATTGAGCTGAGCAAAGTTGCTGCTCAAACCAAACAGTTGACTGATGTAGAGATTGCTGCCAAAGAGGCAGAAGATTTGGCTAAGGCCTTGGAGGAGAGCAAAAATGATGCTTATGGACCCAGAAGGTCTGAAGGCATTGTAATTGGAAAACCCAAGGAAGGGCAATTTGTGCTACCTAGGGCCAAACCAATCAAGAGAAGGAAATTCGAAGTCAGAAGAGCACTTGACATCGTCAAAAGTGACTCTGCTGCTTTCGAAAAGTTTGAACCTGAGCTAGAAAGGATGAACCAGCTGCTTCAATCAAGAACCACCTTCCTCCCAGAGAAGATAAGATACAACAGATGGAGGGAATATAGGTTGAACAAATATGAGGCTGAAATCCAAGCATGGAGGGAGTTTGCTGATGAAGGACGCTAGGTTCTAAGTTGGCTGCAGACTACTTCAGTTGCAAAAGCCTTGGACTCAGATTTTGTTCGTGACAAACTACATGGTTTTGCAAAGACCTTTGTAAAAAGAGAGGCAACTGCTATCAATGACTCATTGCCAAATAAGCCAGGTCTTACTGATGACCAAGTTGATAGAGCAGTTAAAATTGCTGTATATACTACCTTGGAGAAATTGGCGCAAAGATCAAGATATGAACCTGGAACAACCAGTGATATGCCTACTCTGCCAAGTTTACAGCGAATTGCCTTTGGCTCAGAGATCAGTACGTTTCAAGAACAGCTGAGTGTCCAACAGTCTACATCACCTTTTGTTCCAGCTGACTTGATTCATTATAATGACTATTGTGTTTACTGATGGTGCTGATGTCATTCACTTAGCTGATGAGCTAGCTGATGAAGAACTACAAAAAGACCAGCAAGCTGTGGAGATCAACCTTGATACATCCAAGTCAATGCCTGCTGCTGCTATTAAAGAAGATATTCATTTGGCTATTGAGTGGAAAGTTGAAGAGAGTCCAGTTCTTCATGAAGCTCATGTTCAATAGGAAGAACCAGCTGAAGCATCAACCTCCATTCCTACTGCTGACTTTCGTTCATCACTGATGGAGTCAATGTAGCTATTAATTGATAATGCCATGAAGGAAGTGGAAAAGAGGAACCAATTCATGTTACAGCAAGTGCAGGAGGCTACTGCAAAAATTGTATAGGATGCCATAGAGAATTTTCCTCTGCCACCAGATAATTCCTTAGCACTGACTCAAGCATTCTAAGCCTGAACAAAAATGTTGAAGACGTGAAGGTTGATGTAAGTCACCTGCACACTGCTCTTCAGAGACATGAGTCTGATATTGCTGGAATCGTAAGAGTCATGAAAGAAGTTGGTGAAGCTGAGATCGAGAAAAATGTTGCCTTTATGCAAGAATTCACAGCCATCACCCACAAATCGCAAAATGAAATGTCAATTCTTCAGTTGAATGTTGACTATCTAAATGACCAAGCTGGTGAAATGAAAGCTACTCAACAACATCATTCTGATCAACTCCGAGTGGTGGATCAAAACATCAGAAAGCTGTGTGCTGCTGTCAACGTCTCTCCTGATCAACTCAACCCCACTGCTGATGAACAAAAGGGGGAAGAGGAGTCAGCTAAAAAGAGTGTTGCCACTGCAACTGTTCAAGTACCAGAACAAAGAGCTGCTGCTGAAAAGCCTATTGAAGATGAAGTACTTGAAGAGGAAGCTGATGATGAAGAAGCTGATGGTGAAGAAGAGCCCAAGGATGTAGCTAAGACTGACAAAGAAATAGCTGCTTCTAAGGACACTGCTGAAGAACAGCTAGATCCATTCAGGAAAACCAGCAGGATTCAAAAAATCAGAAGAAGAGTCGAAGGTGCAGGTAGAAACTTGACTAATGCTGATCTGTTTTCCAGTGGTGAAGAAGAAGATGAATTTGAAGAAGAGGAAGAAAATGAAGATGAAGAAGCTGAAGACTAGATTAGATTTTCTAGACTAGGTTACTTAGTTCAAAATCATTGTATCAGCTTAATTTATTTGTAATTTCACTTTAAGTCCATTTCTTGTAAACTTGTACTGTAACTTCAAAGATCATATTTATAAAAGATCAAGTTTCCAATATATAATTTCTATCTCAGAAATTTTTGAGGACTTAACTTTAGTTTTAGGTACAGGTACTTAGCTGATGTTTTGTCATCATAAAAAAGGGGGAAATTGTTGGATGAAGATGAAGACTTAGAAGTGAAGGGAGGTTTTGATGATTTCCAAAAGTCATCAACTAAGTATTGGAAGCTTAGTTCAAACTTTAAAGTTATTTGACCAAGGAAGAAGATACTTCAGACGAGTCAAATATATGGTCCAGAAGACTACTGATCTGTTGCTGAAGAATGGAATCAGACTGGTGGATTTTCAGCAGACTCAAATCAGATGAGTTCAGTTTGGGATCAGCCGAGTGTTCATCAGACGAGTGATTTCGATTAGCAAAGTGCAAGTGATCAGAAGTTATTGCAACGGTAATAAATGCACTTGAAGTAATAAATGCTGAAGAAGAAGGGTATTTATGTCAAATGATTGAAGAAAACCTCGTATCAGCTTGGTGCATTAAATGCGAACTGACAGAAAGTACAGCAGAGTGTACAGTGTTCAGTCGCAGGTAGCCGTTTCTGAAACAAGAACCAGTACTCGAGGATTTGGACACCTGTCGATCTCTCAATGGGCAGATTTTCAAACCTCAAGTATAAATAGTTCAGTTCAAGAGTTAGAGAAGAATATACAACACAACTGAGAGCATATTTTCGAAGCAGAATTCTTCAAAGTCTTAAACTCAAGAACAGAACACTCAACAACTTAGTCATCTGTTGACGAAAGCAGAAAAGAGAGATAAAAGAATATACATATAAATCTGAGTGATTTTGTGAGAAACGTGTTGTGAGAAGATGTTATCCATCTTTGTGAGTGATAAAGCTTTGTAGTATAGGACTTCTTTGTGATTTCCTATCACGAACTTGTGGCCAGTTCATTTGTTGTTTGGCGCAAGTAGATTGTATTGTAATCTGTGTGATTATAGTATAACCCAAGATCTAAGTGACTTGGAAGAGTGGACTAAAGGATTTTTGTCCATATGACCACTATAAAAATTCTGTGTGTTTATACTTGCATTATTTTCTTGCATATTTTCAAAAAGCATACTAAACACTTAAAGATTAATTGGTGAAAAGATTTTGAAAGGAGTTTGCAAAAACTGGGGATAAAACCTTTTCTAAGTTAGGAAAACTACTTGTGAAAAACACTTAACAAATCCGCTGCAAGTAAGTTATTTTAAAACATTGATTTTCTTAAAATCAGCTAAGTAAAATCAGAAGAGTGGTCAACTCTGTTGTTCAAAGCTTTATGCGAGATCAGCTTAGTCTACTTACGATTCATGATCAGCTTAGTCTGCTGACAGAAAAAGTTAGAGATATTTAAAGGTAAAATTTTAAGAGGTCTATACCCCCCCCCCCCCCCCCTCTAGACCTCATCTGACCACTTGGGACCAACAAGTGGTATCAGAACAGGTAGTTCATTTGAATCATTTGTCTGATCAACGAGCTTGATCCTAGAGTGTTTTTCAAAGGTTTTCAAAATTTTTCAAAAGAGCATATTTTTGAAAAGAAAAACTTTTTGAAAAATGGACTGTATCAGCCATGTACCCCACATTGGCGGAATGAGCTTTGAGGACTGGAAAATACGCATGGAAATTTTCCTTGCTGCTTATAATGATAATATGTACAGGTGCATAACTCAAGGTCCTATAAGAATCACCAAAACAATCAAAGTTGATGGCCAAGATAAGGTTGTTGACAAGGAACCTGAAGAGATGACAGTTGAGGAGATAAAACTGAAAAATCTCGACAAGGTTGGAATCTTCATCATGACCAAAGCCCTCGACAACGACAAATTTGACAAGGTCAAACACTGTAAGATATCTAAGGAGATGTGAGATAAGGTCCGTGATATGAGTGAAGGGAATGACTCCATTAAAGAACAAAATCTGAGCATAGCCCTGGAGAAGTTAGAAAATTTCAAGATCAAACCTGGAGAAACCATTGACCAGATGTATTCAAGGTTCACAAAAGTGTTGAACAACGTGTTAAAGTTGGGAAAGACATTCACTGATAAAGATATCACCGTTAAAGTCTTAAAGGCGCTACCACCCAAGTTCAACATGAAGATCACAGCTATGGAAGAATCAAGGGATCTGGGGAAGATCTCTCTGACGGAGCTGTTTTCTGTACTCAAGGCGTACGAGTATAAAATGCCAAGAATGGGTATAGAAGAGACCTCTACTTCTAGCCCCACTGCTGCCCTGGTTGCTACAGAAAAATCAAGAAGATCAGCCGGGAAGATAAGAGAAGTGGACTCAACCAATGACACCACACTGCTCAACAGAAAGGAGTGCACTGCTGGCGATGTTGCTTTGTTATTAAATGGGTTCAAAAAGTTATATAAAAGAAAAATGAAGAACAAATATAACAATGCTTCTACTTCTAAACCTACCTCTTATTCTCATGACAGTATGATTTAACCGGATTTCGTCTTAGGTTTAATCTCAGTAAATTTATTTAAGATCACAATGTTATGTATTAAGGGTTTGGTTAAAGTACTCTGGATGGTGCAATTCAAGAACAAGCAAAGTAATATAATCGTGTAGATAACAATAACGTGAAAGGCGAACAATAGTAGTATATTTCGTAGGTTAAATTCTGGATCCTCAATACAACGTAAAATTCAGTATTTATAATAATTGTCTAGTCCTAACTTGACTAGGAGTCCTATTTAGCCTAGAAATCCTGCATGGCCTAGGAGTACAACATGGCCCATTAAGTCCTCTGGATCGGACAATAGGTCGAGCAGATATGATTGGCGGATCGAGCCGATCTCGTGGTTCAAGCAGCTCGAATCGATCTTGATTCTCCTCGGATATTCCTAGTTGGTTATATGTGCTAAATAGCCCTCATCAGTACTCCCTCACTTCTCGAGCGTAATCGTAGTTGTAGCTCGTAGAAGTAGATGTAGTATTTACCTTGGTCTTTTCGTCGTTCATGAAATATGCCTCGTTAAAAACCTAGTTCGGAAAAACCCTCTTCGGGATAAAAACCGAACGAGGAAAAAAGAGTGCATATCCGCTTGAACTTTCTACGAACAGACACGTACTTTGATTAACGTGTGTCAGACGACAGCAGGGTCTTTTCACAATTTTGATTGGCGGGAATATGAAGAGACGCGAAGGGTTGAATCTGTCTTTTCACCGCCCATATATATAGTCAAAATTAGCGGGATATTTCACTTTTTACCCCAGATATTTAAATCTTCCAGCAGTAAAAGCTTAAGTCGACAATCTTGCCATTTTCTTATTTTTCCGAGTCACATTATTTCAAGGGCCGATGGCTTCGACATCGCGAAATCCCCATTCCTCAACTCAAAATGCAGAAGAACAAGTACCACCTAATATCTCCAATCCTGACATCCCTTCATCCGATGAAGAAGGAGCAGACAATTCTCATGTAGAGGAAGTCAGAGATTATGCTGAAAGAGAAGTTGATAGCCTGGTGGTGGAGATTATTCCTGAGGCAGAGATGATGTTGAGGGCATCCAAAAAGTCTAAAACGTCTCAACCTCAAATTTCTGCCCCTGTGGAACTCTTTCCTTCTCGATGGAAAGAAGAGGATCTGCCTTTTTTGAAGAAGGAATACGGCAGCTTTTTCCCGTCGGATTTTGAGATCATTATTCCTTCTTCCGACGAGAGAGTCAATACTCCTCCTGCCAATTGTCGAGCTTTCTATACGTCCCACTTCGAGCATGGGCTCCGTTTTCCACTTTCTTCAATTCTCCGTCAATTCCTGGAGACCTTCATTGTCTCATTGACTCAACTTGTTCCGAATGCCATAGCCTTTATCATGGCAGTCTCTGTTTTAATGGTCGCACGAGGTCTGCAACCCTCGTTCCGTAATTTTCTTCACTTTTTCCGACTTTCCGTATCGACCTCCTCCAATAGAGGCTATTATTATGTTAGTCAAAGACCTGGCTACGCAGTTCTTGAAAATGCTATTTCGAGCAATAGCACGGAGTGGAAATCAAATTTCTTCTTTGTTAAGGCTCCGACCGTGCATATCCTCGAGAATGGTGAAACCGAGGAGTTTACTCATGACTGGGGATACAGCGATGCTTGGGTATACGGTGGTCGAAAGGTGATCGGTGAAATGGCCCCAGATGATCAATTTTCAACTGCTCTGATCGAGGAGATGAGATCAAATAAGTACCAATCAGCTTATTTGATCGGAGAGATTTTCCTTCGGAAAGCTCGACTAAGTTCTTTGAATTTTCCTATTCCTTCGGACGATCGATCTTTAAGTAAGAGTTTTTTAATAACAAATTCAACTTTATCAGAAAAGGATTTTACGATTTTGTTGTCCTCTAATGTTTGCTGATTTCATATTGTAGCTTCTATGGTCGAGAACTGCCGCTTTTCCGTGGTCGGAAAATCTGTTCTTTCGAACTCGAAAAAATCATGGGGTAAAGCCCCCATAGAGCAAAAGGAATCTAGAAAGAGGAGAAGGAATCAATTCCAAGACCTGGAGGACATCGAGGAGGAGTCGTCCGAGAATGCAGATCCTATCCGAATAGCTCCTCCTCTCTCTGGTCTAACTTCTTCAGACATACCGACTTCAAGTTCTCGTTCCTTTTAGGGAGAAATATGTCATTCTGGGTAGTAAAGATTGGCCCGAACGTAATCCTACCGGCCCTGAAGTCAAAAGAAGAACTCAATTTTTCGACAAAGGAGGAGAGTATTTCACTCATGTCGGAGATACTAGCCACCAAGCTTCTTTGGTAGACATGATTGAGAGTCATCTTCAAGGAAAACGGGCAGCCGGTTATTCCAAGAAGGATTCATTGGTCTCTGACGATAAGGAGAACGTGGTCGATAAATCCATTCGAGTTCTTCTATCCTCGACCTTTGTCCGAGACGTGGAGAGGACTATTAGGAAGAAGCCCCTCGAACAGCTAGCGAGGGCAGCTCATGCTCATGAAGTGGTAATATTATTTGGCTCCCTCTATTCTTTTAACAGCCCTCAATATTCTTCTTGGTTTTTATTTAGACAAATTTTCCTTTCAACAGACCGGAAATGCCTTAGTGTCTGCGCTATATGATATGGCATTGCATAGGGATCAATGCAAATATGTTGAGGAAAGCAACAATATTTTAATCGCCAGAGTTAAGGAGCTTGAAGATCAACTTGCTCAGGTCGATAATTCTCGAGCTTCAGCTGCCACTTCATCCGATCCTCTTGCTAATCCTAATTTGGAGACCGACAATCCTCACATTATTAGCATGATGACGGATTCTAGTCGATACCAGGCGCAGGTCGACCAATTGACTCGTGAAATGGAAGAGCAACGAGTCGCGCATGCCACCCTCGTTAGCAAGCTTGAGTCGGATATTGATGTTCTTCGATCCCAACTTGCGACCAAGGAAGATGATTCTTCCGACTTAGAGAGGGTCATAGATGAGCACCAATCTTCAGACGTCGAGCCCATAGTCCGAGAGTTTCTCGATTCTCCCGTACATACTGCCATAATTCATCAAAAGATTGGAGGTTTGCTCTCAAGCTCGTTGTATAAGGGTGTCGATCAATTAATCGAGTCTGGGCAGATTCCCGATAAGCGTGAGGAATATCGCAAAGTTATGGCCATTGAAAAGGACCGGAGTCTTCAAGACTATCCTCCCGACTGCTTATCCTCTGTTGAGTATAGTAATCATCCATTGGCTCACCTAGTCGAGGAGTATGGAACCCCAATTCCTGTCCCAACACCTGATTTGGAATTAATAAAGGACATCATGGAGAATCAAGCAGGTGAAGAGGAAGGCGACGATGCCGAGGAGGATATCGAAGGAGACCATGTCGACGAAGGGAATGAAGAAGGAGAGGAAGGATCGTCCCCCAAGGAAACCAATTCACCCAGTTAGGATTTTTTTATGATTTTCTTTTATTTTGTTGTAAAGCTAGGTCTTTTAATTCTCGTAGAACATGTAAAATTCCTTTTAAGATATATATATGATTTTAACTCTGATATACTTCGTCGTTTCGACGGTCATTGTATGTATTTGATGACCCGCTTTTGCCTTATATTTGAATTTTTACTGTGCGCGCCAAGGTCCGAGGACATAATTGTCATTTCCTTAGCTATATATAAAGGTAAATCTTTTGGGGTTTTACCGCGCGTCCCCACTTGTAATATAAAATATTCTTGCTGTTGATCGGAGCTCTTAGTTCGATATTTCAAAGGAATTCCTGATTTTCAGACCATGAGTTCCAACCTTTTTTCTGGAGCTGCCAAACGATCCCAACGGGGTTTACCTCGTCGAGATACTACGAGAAAGAAATCCCGAACCGACGGTTCACATCCATCATCTTTCCAGGGAGGAGCTTCCTCTCGGGAAACTATTCCTCGATCTGATCCGAAATTATCCTCGTCAAGCGGGAACTTAAAAGAAATGAAGAATATCCCTTCAACTAGGGAAATCACGAATTCTTCGACGGGATTTTCTAATGCCCCGATCCATAGTCCAATTGTCGATCCGAAAGTGCTGGAGGCATACCAGAGTGAGGGTTCTCGCTCTACTTCTCCTCCTCTTGTAGAGCAAACATTAAATGAGGAGTCACGAACTGTTTCTCCCCCTCCAGTCGTCCATACGACGAACGAGGAAACTCAAGCTATTTCTCCTGCTATTGGGCAGAAAACAACAAATGAGGAGTCACGAACTGTTTCTCCTCCTCCAGTCGTTCATACAACGATCGAGGAAACTCAAGCTATTTCTCCTGCTCTCGGGGAACAAACAACAAATGAGGAGTCACGAACTGTCTCTACTTTTCCAGATGAACGATCAGTGGATGAACATTCCCCCTCAGGCCGAGATGCAACAAATCAATCTATAAGTCGAGATGGTTGCGCACAGGTCGTGGCTACTGCTCCTAATTCTGAGATTGCTGCTCCCAATTCTGAGATCGATCCAACTCTGCAATTAAGGGGGCCTGTGGAAGATATTCCAGAATCTTTCTTTGCCCCTTTGCATTCTCAGGTCGTTGTTTCGACCTCTCAAGATACTCAAGTCGTCTCTCCTGCCCGTATATCTCAAGGTGTGTCGAAAACTGGGTCAGGTCCCAGTCGTTCTGGTTTTGAAAATGTTGCAGACGATCCATCTCTTTTAGACGATCGTCCATTCAAAGAGCAGATATAACTGAGTTTGGGTATAGTCGATCAGGTGGGGTTTCGGCTGACGCATGCATTCCAACAACCCTCGAGCCCGATGGGGTTTCTTGGAATCTGGGAATGGGTACAATTTTGCCTAAGGAGCTTGATAAATTGAAGAACCACTCTTCCTTGCAACTTGTCCAGTCCATTTTCAAACGTTTGGAGATGGTAAGCGTATTTTGTTGTTTGTCAAAATAGATCTAGGTGCTTTAAGTTTCTCACCCATATTTCTCAAAACAGGCTAAGCATGAAGCTCTCCAGCTCGGGATACAAAATGACGAATCTTACTTTGCTCGAGAAGAATCCCTCGAACGGGTAAACTCAATTGCTGTTGCTCATCGATTGCTGATGACTGAGGTTGAGCACCTCCGAGCTACCATTGAGAGGCTCACTAGAGAGAAGGAAGAACTTGCTCGAGTAAATAGCAGTTTGGAGGCTGATAAAGAGCAGCTTACTAAGGAGAAAACAGATATTCTTCAATTGAAAGATCTGGAGTTTGACAGGGGTTTTTCTCTTGGATATGAGCAGCGTGCCCAAGAAATGATTACTTATCTTGGTTATCCGACAATTCCTGCTCATGTTCACGAAACAGTAGACAAAGACCTTACTCCCGATCATACTCCCGAACAGTAGACAAGGGTCTTTCTTCATTTTTTATTTTTTATTTTTTTTAATATGTAAATATATATTTTGCCTGATGAATGGAAGAACATGCTTTTTGTTCGATTTCTACGTCTCTTCGACCTGTCTGTCAATAAATAACTTCTTGCAATATTATTGGAAGATGAGAAGTCAATTTGGTAGGTGTGCCGTAACTGTAGGAACGGTTCGTATGCTCTGTCCGTTGATTGGTTAATTCCCCATAGTATAAATAACTTATTGGAGAAGTAGGAAAAGAAGAAAGACTGAAATAATATGCCACCTCTGAACAGTTTAACTTGGTTTTTATGGCCTGTTGACTATGGTGGAAATATCAAACCAGATAGTTTTTTGGATAGGCGAGAGCTGGTTAGTTCATTAAAATGGTGTTTTGTCCATGCATGCTCGAAAACTTGCCCCCAAGGCATGGAGAACGAACCTGTCTCAATTGTACGACAGCAAAGTTCTTCCCTTCTCAGTGTGCTTTAGCTTGATACTGTGATCGACCCTAGATGCAGCATGCCTCCTGGTGACCATGTGGCCCATTTAGAGGTCGGTAATTCACCAGCATCAGCAAATATACGCACTTCTGCATGTTCCTCGTTTCTATGCAGTGGTAGTAGTCTGAGGAGAAGGTCGAATTGAAGGAGCAGATCATTCCAAGGAGTAGCAAAGTAGGACTAGTGTTTGAAATAATTGTAATTAGATCCTTGAATATGAATGTAGTTTTTCGTGATGATATGGCTGTACTTGTGAAATGTAATGATCCTCTCAAAGATCTGAATAAAATCAATTATTCTTTGTATGTTCAGTTCGATAACAATGATTGTAATTTTTCTGATACTGCGAACCATCCTTATAACGCTTTAAATCTGGACCGTTGATAGGACCTCAATGTAACACCATTGGATCCTTTATCTTCTGCCTATAAAAAGATTCACTCCATTCCTCTCCATTTCTCAGAAGATGAAGTCATTCAAGATGAATATTTATTGTTATAAGTATCATAGGGCCCCAGATTTGTCAGTTTATCTACCCAGTAGTTCGAGACTTGGTATGGGAAGAATTGGAAAGATGAGATCTCCGTCTTATGCGGTGATGGTCGGGTAAATCTCATAACTGGGGATTAGCTGATCATCCACCGCGTCGTATGATAGAGGTCGAGAGTAGAGGAAAGCAGGATTCTATGCTTATCGAAATCAACTTGTTTCTAACAGGTTGGTGATGTCATGCATGAGACCCTTCTGATCCCTACTTTAATTGGCGAAGAAAAAGCATCAACTTCTTCAAGGTGGTCGAATCGTGATAGCACGCGGCTTTGCTCGCCCGACGATACCTGCCGATCCGTAGAAGAAGCCTGAACTTTAGGTTCTCGTCACTGTTCTCAAAGTAGAAAGAAAGACGATCGTTCCGAGGAAGACGATCGTTCAGAGGAAGCACAAGAGCGTTTTGAAACCAAATTCTTTCTTTTGTTATTTAGTGTACTCGATCGATGAATATTCGACATGTAATACTAGCTCTGCTATGATAGTCTTTGTATTGTCTCCATCGATCATATATACGACTTCTAATTTGACTGAATCAAAAACGCATTTATTTCCTTTCCTGTATTTAAGGCTTGTATTTATGAGCCTGTAACATAATTCCCGATGTGGCGTCATCGCCGTTGATTGGACGCGAGTTCCACCGTTGGATTTTAACTCACTCTGTCTATAAAAGGAATTTTTTATCTTCCATTTAGCTACCAGTAGAAGTAAATAACCTCTAACAAATGTACGTCCTCCTTGCTCAAAATGGCGGTCGTCCGCCCAATTCGAGAATCCACAAGAAAACTTATCATGTCGACTTGGTATGGGTGGAATTGGAAAGTAGAGATTTCTCAAAAGCCATGAAATCTCCGACCCCTAATAAGGGGGATGGATCGGAACGTCTATCATTATCCGACCAACCTATGTAAATGGGTAAAGGTCGGTGTTGTGGGGTTCCGACCTATTAGTTACGCGGTTGGTGGAAAGCTGGTCAGTTCATTAAAACGAGAATGTATGACCAAAAAATTCTGACCACCCTCGACCGTTGTAACATTATGATCTCTCAAAGCTCTCTCTGATTCCAAAGCTTTGCGACCGTAAGAACTACCGGTTCTAGCTGGTGGCAAGAATTCTGAGAGCAAGACGGAGATAGATCAGGCTGAAGATCCTTTGTTTGCTTCTTTTCTTCATTATGTAATAGAGTTTTCCGTTGATTTAGCTAGGGGAGTTTATATACCTTTCCGATGTATATTTTTATCATTGATAATGAAATTTTATACATTATATCAGCTGTCTTGTTCGCGTAAATCGTTAGTTATGAGATTGAAGAGTTGATACCGACCCAATCGGTTTTACTCAAAATATTTTATACTTAGGTTTTTTACCAACTGTGGTTTCAACCTTTGTAGATTTATAATGTAGGAGATCGATGAGTTTATACCGACCCAATCGGTGTTACTCAAAGATTTATTATACTTAGGTTTTATACCAACTGTGGTTTTAACCTTTGTAGATCGTCAATGTAGGAGATCGATGAGTTTATACCGACCCGAGCGGTGTTACTCAAAGATTTATTACACTTAGGTTTTATACCAACTGTGGTTTTAACCTTCGTAGATCGTCAATGTAGGAGATCGATGAGTTTATACCGACCCGAGCGGTGTTACTCAAAGATTTATTACACTTTAGGTTTTATTCCAACTGTGGTTTTAACCTTCGTAGATCGGTAATGTAGGAGATCGATGAGTTTATACCGACCCGAGCGGTGTTACTCAAAGATTTATTATACTTAGGTTTTATACCAATCTGTGGTTTTAACCTTTGTAGATTGTCCATGTAAGAGATCGATGAGTTTATACCGACCCAATCGGTGTTACTCAAAGATTTGAGGCTGTATACCAATTATTGGTTTTAACCTTGGTAGATCGTTTCTTGACAAAAGTCTTTTTGAACGCGATATATTGGGAAATAAGCAAAAGCTTTTATTATAATTGTAGGTAAATTTGATGCATGAAAAGGAAATAACAAAATATTCTAGAAAATGGAAAAACTAATTTCTTGCAAATCCTATCTAACTTCTAAATCTTCTTGGCTCGAACTTAACGGCCACGTTCGAGGAAGCAAAGTTCCATCCATATGAGCTATCTTGTACGATCCCTTTTTTCCGACTGCAATTACTACATAGGGACCCTCCCAATTTTGCTGTAACTTTCCCACGTGTTTGGATACTTCAACTTTTTTAAGTACCAAATCACCTTCTTTGAACGATCGTATCCTCACTTTTTGATTGTAGGCTTTTTCCATGCTGGATTTAGCCCCTTCTGATGAGGGGTATTTCGCATACGCCACTTTAGGAAATACCTTCTGCTCGAGGTCGACCTCGATCCCGACCAGGATGGTACTCTTCGACCTGAAGAACATGGTTTTTACGGCAGTACGAGATTCTACACTCCGATCCACTCATCTCCTCGGGATTACTGTAGGGCCGACCCACTGCTTTTTACAGCTGGCCGAGGAATATTCTCCTATGGACGGTCCAGCTAGCTCTTTACTGTTCCTATAAATGCGCAGCGCATTTATGGCATCAGGGAGGGGCACAACTTCCAAGAGAGGCCCTAAGCTCGGACATACAGTTCGGATTAGGAACCAGCTTGTTTATTCCTTGTATTTACTTTCCTAGTTGTACGACATCCTGTAATGCTCGAGTAGACCCGTCTTGTAATCTGAACTCGATATTTGATAGTGATATATAAGATTTACGCACTCTATACACTTATTGTTTTGCTCGATTTTCCTTATTTAGTACGAACGAAATACAGCATAATCAGCTTCTAAACGTAGACTGGCTTTTTCCCTCAAGGTTTCACTCAAATCGATGTCATCCTTTCTCAGTTGATCGTTTGATTCCTCCTCGTAGAGCTTAATTCTTGGGCTGGGGACTAGCGCCTCTACTGGGATAACTGCCTTCGACCCATAGACTAGGCTAAATGGTGTTTCACCCGTTGAGGCTTTTACTGTAGTTCTGTTAGCCCAAATGACGCCTGGCAGTTCGTCTAACCATTTTCCTTTGGCGTCGTCCAACCTTTTCTCAAGGGATTTGATAATCTCTCGATTTGCCACCTCAGTTTGTCCATTAGCTCTAGGATGTCCGACGGACGTGAAGTTTTGCTGTATTCCAAACTTCGAGCACCACTCTTGAACTTGTTTTCCAGCAAACTGGGTTCCATTGTCGGAAATCAGAATTCTCGGGATTCCAAAACGACAGACTATATTTTTCCAGAGAAAGTTTATCACTTGGAACTGTGTTATTCGAGCGAGGGCTATGCATTCAATCCACTTGCTGAAATATTCGACGGCGACCAAAACATAACTCTTTTTCGATCTGGCCATTGGAAATGGTCCCACTATATTGATTCCCCATTGATCAAAGGGCCAACAGATCGGAATTGGTTGTATAATCTCAGCTGGTTGATGTATTATATTTGAATGTACCTGACAGTAATGACAATGTTTTACATAGTCTTGTGCGTCGGCGTACATCGTTGTCCAATAGTAACCCGTTCTCAAGCATTTGAGTGTAAGTGCTCGAGCACCACTGTGATTCCCAGCTTCTCCTTCATGTATGCTTCTAAGGATGCTTTCGGAATTGTGCTCGGGAATGCATTTTAGCAGAATTCCTGAGACGGATCGTCTGTACAGTTTACCTTCTAACATTGCGTACCTTGGCGCTCGATATCTTGTCCTCCTAGCTTCATTTTTACAGCTAGGGAGTGATCCATCCCTCAAATAGGCGATCAACGGAGTCATCCAACTGTCTGCTGCTAAGTCGATATCCATTATTTCGGTAACCGGGACAGTATCAAGGTCGATCGAAGGAGTTCTGGAGATTAACCAGGTGATTACTCTTTTAGATTTACCATCCCTTGTTCCTGTAAATCTAGATAGTTGATCAACCCATCGATTTTCTTCTCGTGGGATATTTTGGATATCAAACTTATCAAATTTCCCAGTCAAATCTTTTACTTTCGCCAAATACTTTATCATGTTGTATTCTTTTGCTTCGTACATTCCGCTAATTTGTCTCTGAATTAGTTCGGAATCCGTCAAGACATTTAAAATCTTTATATCGGCCTTTATAGCCATTTCCAACCCCGCAATTAGAGCTTCGTATTCAGCTTCGTTATTGGTTACTACGAAGTCTAAAGTGATGGCATAATTCATGTCCTCGCCGTTTGGCCCTTGAAAATTAACTCCTGCACCTCCACCATCTCTGCTCGATGCGCCATCGACATGCATAAGCCATGGTAGGTCATTGACGATCATAATACTGTTATTGCTTGTCGATGTAGCTTTGGAGCCTGTTTCCGATATACTTGGAGTTTCAAGGAGGAAATCAGCAAGTATTTGAGCCTTGATTGCAGTCCGCGGTTGATATTCGATCTCGTATTGTCCCAATTCTATAGCCCATTTGATTAATCTTCCCGAGGCTTCTGGTTTTGATAAAACTTGCCTCAGAGGTTGATTTGTAAGTACAATGATCTTATATGTTTGAAAGTATGGCCGTAACCTCCGCGCTGACGTCACCAAAGCCAGAGCGAATTTTTCAATTGTTAAATAATTCTTTTCCGCTCCTTGCAATAACTTACTCAAATAATAGACAGGCTTGTGTTCCGAGCCCTCAATTTTTACCATAACCGAGCTCACAGCCGCCTCGGAAATGGCAATGTAAATGTATAGAGGCTGTCCTTCTGTAGGTTTGGCAAGCATAGGTGGCGAGGTCAAATAATTTTTCAGTTGCTCGAATGCATGATCGCATTCCTCAGTCCATTCAAAGGTCTTGGCTTTTCGCAAAGTTTGAAAAAATGGTAAACTTTTGTCTGCGGACCTTGATATGAATCTATTAAGAGCGATAATCTTCCCGACCAGACTTTGCACCTGAGTAATATTTCTAGGAGGCTTCATTTCAGTAATAGCACGTATCTTCTCGGGATTTGCTTCGATGCCTCTCTCATGGACCAGGTAACCTAAAAATTTCCCTGACTTTACCCCAAAGGTACATTTTAAGGGGTTAAGCTTCATTCCATATTTCCTCAAGATTTTGAAGCAACGATCAAGGTGTTTAATATGATCTTCTTCACTCATGCTTTTTACTAGCATATCATCGACATATACTTCCATTATCTCTCCGATCAACTCTTTAAACATCAAGTTGACCAACCGTTGATAGGTAGCTCCGGCATTTCTTAATCCGAACGGCATTACTATGAAACAATATACGCCCTGTTCGGTAATGAACGCAGTCTTTTCTTGATCTCTTTCGTCCATAAAAATCTGATAGAAACCTTGGAATGCATCCATCATACTAAAAATTGCAAAACCTGCTGTCGAGTCGACCAACAGGTCGATCCTTGGGAGAGGATAAGGATCTCTCGGACACAATTTATTCAAGTCTGTAAAATCGTTGCACATCCTCCACTTGTTATCCTTCTTGTCACCCTTCGAGACAAGTACGACATTACACAACCAGTCAGTAAAGTGTATTTCTCTAATCTGCTTAGATAATAAAAGTCTTTCGACCTCTGCTTTTATTATTTTATCCTTCACTGGGCCATGGTTTCTTTTCTTTTGTCTGACTGGTTTTGCGCTTGGATCTATCTTCAAAGAGTGAGTTATGATTCTCGGGTCGATCCCCACTATATCTTCCGAGCTCCAGGCGAAAACATCCACATTTTTTCTTAAGAAGTTGATCAACATGATTTCTCCCTGTGGAGATAGTTCTGTTCCGATCCTGGTGATTTTGGTCGGGTCGCTCTCGATAAGCTTGACCTCTTTATGCTCTGGTGCACGTAGAGTCAGATCTATGGGCTCTTTCCCTTTTTTGCTGATCAGATCCGTGCTAGGCAACTCAGGCTCCCGAGATCTTTCCGTCGAAGATCCCACTGTTTTTCTTTTTGACGGTGTCAGAGGATCGACGTTTCTTTTCAAAGATAGTGACGTGTTGTAACAATCCCAAGCCATGCAGTGGTCGTTGACTATTTCACCGACCCCCGAGATTGTAGGGAATTTGATTTTCTGGTGGTAGGTTGACACAACCGCTCGAAATTGGTTTAGTGCTGGTCTTCCCAAAATGACATTATAAGCGAATGGTGCCTCAACCACTAAAAACTTAATCATTTTGATCACTCGATGAGGTTTATTTCCAAGAGTTACACTCAGGTTAATTGTTCCAGCGGGAACTATTTCCGATCCTCCAAACCCTACCAGGGGCGTAGCTACTCTTTGGAGAGTTAACTTTCCTAGGTTCATCTGATTCAACACTTCGATGGCTATTATGTTAGCCGAGCTTCCGTTGTCGATCAGAATTCTCTTCACATTGAAATCGGAAATTTTCAATGAGACCACCATAGGGAAATCGGGGTGGTCTTCGTTGTTGTCCCAATTCAAATTCCTAAGGACTTCGCTTTCATCGAACTTGATTACTTGCTGGTTGGAGCTCTTATTCTCGAGTGCCCATACCTCTTTGGGAGGGATCATTCCTTTTTCTAGGGATCGTGCAGTTTTTCGCCTTGCATTCCGACTGTCTCCCCCTGCAGGGCCACCAGAGATTACATGTATAGTACCATTGATCCGATCTTCATCGATATCATTTCGTCGGGGTGTATGATTACTGGGAGATCTATTACGAGGACTTCTATTTTCTTCCCTCCTTCTGGGACTTCTTGTCCTTTGTCTTCTCCGATTTCCTCTATCTATGAATTCGCTCAATTTACCCTGTTGAATCAATTTTTCGATATCTTGTTTTAGGTGATAACATTCCTCCGTCCTATGACCGTGAGCTCGATGGTACCTACAATACAAATCGTAATTCTTTGCCCCTGGTTTAGCCTGCGTGATTCTTTTTGCTGGGGGGATTAAATTGCTTCTTTCCAGTATTACCAGGATGTCTTCTCTTGGGGCATTTAGTTTTGTAAATTCCACATAACTAATTCGATCTCTTATATTCCTTTCTGGAGATCGAGGCCTGAGGTAGACATTGGGTCTTTTCTCAAGGTTACTCCCATTGTGTTCTAATCTTTGAAACACGTTCCCTCTCCGGGGAAATCGATCATAATCCGTTACCCTTTGCATTGGGGGTTTTTCAGGTTTTCTTGACCCTGAAGTCGATGCTTTATTCTTATTTTTGTCTTTGAAAGAATTCATTTCTTCTTGGGTCATATATTTGGAGGCCAACGTCATGATTTCTGCAAAGGTCCTTGGTTGCTTTCAACTCAAGGCGTTGCCAAATTGCCTATTTTTTGTCAGATCGAATAGAATTGATATGATGTAATCAATGTTTGGAGAGTCAATCTTCAAAAGTTCCACATTGAATCTCGCTAACCAAGTTCTTAAGGATTCCCCTTCTAGCTGGGTTATAGTTCCTAGATAGCTCATGGGGAGTTTTTGTTTTTTCTGGCTAGCAAATTGTTGTTCTAGCTTGTTGCATAACCCTCTAAAACTGAAGATCGAGTTAGGCGGTTGTTTTCCGAACCAATCCAATGCTAACCCCTCGAACGTTGTGATCATCAATTTGGCCGTATACTCTGCTGAATGAGCATACAGGCTCATTATATTTGTGAAACTAAAGATGTAGTCGGTTGGATCACTGGTTCCGTCATATCTGGGGAGCCGGGCAGGTAAAGATCCGGAAGCATGTGCTTCCCTGATTTCTAAACAGAAAGGGGAACAGGCAGCTATACTATCCTGTATTTCACGGGAACGAGGCCAAGGTTGTTGCAAAGTCAGAAGCCTCTGTTCGACTCGCTCCTCGACCATCCTCTCTATATCTCTTTCAGAGATTCTTTTGGTTGCTTGTCGATTGATAACTGGGGGCTCCTCCTCGTCATCGATCGGGATAACTGTTTGTTCCTTAGACAAGCGACGTTCAGGACGAGCATTGGCTCTTGCCTGATTACTTTTTCGGGCAGGGTGCCTTCCAATTATGTTTGGTGGGGATACTTGAGATCGCTGGTCAGCATCTGGGCTTTCTGCTTGGGTTGATGACTGATCGTTATTCTCCCGAGGTTCTCTGTTGTTATTAACCGCCCTCGAGGGACGAACTGCAGCCCTGGTTGGTTCCGCGACTGCCTGAGTTGGAAGAATTTGAGGAAAAATTGAACTTAATAGTTGAGCAATTTGTAGTATCTTTTCCTGGTCAGCCGGTAGCGGGGGAGCAGGGGCGGAATGGACGGGTGGGTTGGGAGCCTGACTTGCCGTAGGAGTTTGTCGTGCTCCCTCGTTTTGATTGATGTTTGCGTTTGGCGCAACGTGTTCCTCTAGAGGATCTAGATTTTGCGGATCTGCCGGAGGCTGTGTATCGTTAGCGCTGATCCTTTGGGAATTTTCAGGCAAGCTATCCATAGCACGAGAGGGTCGAGAATTCGTGCTTCTTCCTGCGTTACGTGCACTTTTCCTTGGATTGGCCATATTTCGATCGAGTAATTAACCTTGCCCCTCGGTGGGCGCCAACTGATTTAACCGGATTTCGTTTTAGGTTTAATCTCAGTAAATTTATTTAAGATCACAATGTTATGTATTAAGGGTTTGGTTAAAGTACTCTGGATGGTGCAATTCAAGAACAAGCAAAGTAATATAATCGTGTAGATAACAATAACGTGAAAGGCGAACAATAGTAGTATATTTCGTAGGTTAAATTCTGGATCCTCAATACAACGTAAAATTCAGTATTTATAATAATTGTCTAGTCCTAACTTGACTAGGAGTCCTATTTAGCCTAGAAATCCTGCATGGCCTAGGAGTACAACATGGCCCATTAAGTCCTCTGGATCGGACAATAGGTCGAGCAGATATGATTGGCGGATCGAGCCGATCTCGTGGTTCAAGCAGCTCGAATCGATCTTGATTCTCCTCGGATATTCCTAGATGGTTATATGTGCGAAATAGCCCTCATCACAGTAAGGATGATTTTAAATCCAAACTAATCTGCTATAATTGCAGGAAATTGGGACACTTCATTAAGGACTGCCCATCAGAAGTATACTGCAACCTCCAGAGTGGGTTATACAAAAGTTACTATCAGGAAGAGAATGACCTTTGTTGAATCTCCTACTAAGCTATCTGAGCTAGTAAGGAAAAGTCCTCCAACAGCATAGAGGCCTGTTGGATCTGAGAAGGAGTCTGTTGTTAAAGAGTCATCTGCTGAACAGACTACTTCTGCACCAACAGCTGAGGTTAGCAAACCTCAAGAGGATCCTGAAGAGCAGATCCTCGAACCGATTGTAATTGCAACTACTGCTACAGAACCAACTGCTGCTGCTCAAGTCATTGAATCAAGAGCTCAAAGAAAGAAAAGGACTGGGCAAGCTAAAGTCTCTGCTCTTCACAAGAAAAAGAGAGAAGAAGCTGAACAAAGGAAGAGAGTCGAAGCTGAAATCCAGAAGGCTATTGAGCTGAGCAAAGTTGCTGCTCAAACCAAACAGTTGACTGATGTAGAGATTGCTGCCAAAGAGGCAGAAGATTTGGCTAAGGCCTTGGAGGAGAGCAAAAAGGATGCTTATGGACCCAGAAGGTCTGAAGGCATTGTAATTGGAAAACCCAAGGAAGGGCAATTTGTGCTACCTAGGGCCAAACCAATCAAGAGAAGGAAATTCGAAGTCAGAAGAGCACTTGACATCGTCAAAAGTGACTCTGCTGCTTTCGAAAAGTTTGAACCTGAGCTAGAAAGGATGAACCAGCTGCTTCAATCAAGAACCACCTTCCTCCCAGAGAAGATAAGATACAACAGATGGAGGGAATATAGGTTGAACAAATATGAGGCTGAAATCCAAGCATGGAGGGAGTTTGCTGATGAAGGACGCTGGGTTCTAAGTTGGCTGCAGACTACTTCAGTTGCAAAAGCCTTGGACTCAGATTTTGTTCGTGACAAACTACATGGTTTTGCAAAGACCTTTGTAAAAAGAGAGGCAAATGCTATCAATGACTCATTGCCAAATAAGCCAGGTCCTACTGATGACCAAGTTGATAGAGCAGTTAAAATTGCTGTATATACTACCATGGAGAAATTGGCGGAAAGATCAAGATATGAACCTGGAACAACCAGTGATATGCCTACTCTGCCAAGTTTACAGCGAATTGCCTTTGGCTCAGAGATCAATACGTTTCAAGAACAGCTGAGTGTCCAACAGTCTACATCACCTTTTGTTCCAGCTGACTTGATTCATTAGAAGACTATTGTGTTTACTGATGGTGCTGATGTCATTCACTTAGCTGATGAGCTAGCCGATGAAGAACTACAAAAAGACCGGCAAGCTGTGGAGATCAACCTTGATACATCCAAGTCAATGCCTGCTGCTGCTATTAAAGAAGATATTCATTTGGCTATTGAGTGGAAAGCTGAAGAGAGTCCAGTTCTTCATGAAGCTCATGTTCAATAGGAAGAACCAGCTGAAGCATCAACCTCCATTCCTACTGCTGACTTTCGTTCATCACTGATGGAGTCAATGTAGCTGTTAATTGATAATGCCATGAAGGAAGTGGAAAAGAGGAACCAATTGATGTTACAGCAAGTGCAGGAGGCTACTGCAAAAATTGTACAGGATGCCATAGAGAATTTTCCTCTGCCATCGGACAATTCCTTAGCACTGACTCAAAGCATTCTAAGCCTGAACAAAAATGTTGAAGACGTGAAGGTTGATGTAAGTCACCTGCACACTGCTCTTCAGAGACATGAGTCTGATATTGCTGGAATTGCAAGAGTCATGAAAGAAGTTGGTGAAGCTGAGATCGAGAAAAATGTTGCCTTTATGCAAGAATTCACAGCCATCACCCACAATCGCAAAATGAAATGTCAACACTTCAGTTGAATGTTGACTATCTAAATGACCAAGCTGGTGAAACGAAAGCTACTCAACAACATCATTCTGATCAACTCCGAGTGGTGGATCAAAACATCAGAAAGCTGTGTGCTGTTGTCAACGTCTCTCCTGATCAACTCAACCCTGCTGCTGATGAACAAAAGGGGGAAGAGGAGTCAGCTAAAAAGAGTGTTGCCACTGCAACTGTTCAAGTACCAGAACAAAGAGCTGCTGCTGAAAAGCCTATTGAAGATGAAGTACTTGAAGAGGAAGCTGATGATGAAGAAGCTGATGGTGAAGAAGAGCTCAAGGATGTAGCTTAGACTGCCAAAGAAATAGCTGCTTCTAAGGACACTGCTGAAGAACAGCTACATCCATTCAGGAAAACAAGCAGGATTCAAGAAATCAGAAGAAGAGTCGAAGCTGCAGGTAGAAACTTGACTAATGCTGATCTGTTTTCTAGTGGAGAAGAAGATGATGAAGATGAGGAATTTGAAGAAGAGGAAGAAAATGAAGATGAAGAAGCTAAATACTAGACTAGATTTTCTAGACTAGGTTACTTAGTTGAAAATCATTGTATCAGCTTACTTTATTTGTAATTTCACTTTAAGTCCATTTTCTTGTGAACTTGTACTATAACTTCAAAGATCATATTTATAAAAGTTCAAGTTTCCAATATATAATTTCCATCTCAGAAATTTTTGAGGACTTAACTTTAGTTTTAGGTACAGGTACTTAGCTGAAGTTTTGTCATCTTCAAAAAGGTGGAAATTGTTGGATGAAGATGAAGACTTAGAAGTGAAGGGAGGTTTTGATGATTTCCAAAAGTCATCAGCTAAGTATTGGAAGCTTAGTTCAAACTTTAAAGTTACTTGACCAAGGAAGAAGATACTTCAGACGAGTCAAATATATGTTCCAGAAGACTACTGATCTGTTGCTGAAGAATGGAATCAGACTGGTGGATTTTCAGCAGACTCAAATCAGATGAGTTCAGTTTGGGATCAGCCGAGTGTTCATCAGACGAGTGATTTCGATCAGCAGAGTGGAAGTGATCAGAAGTTATTGCAACGGTAATAAATTCACTTGAAGTAATAAATGCTGAAGAGGAAGGGTATTTATGGCAAATGATTGAAGAAAACCTCGTATCAGCTTGGTGCATTAAATGCGAACTGACAGAAAGTACAGCAGAGTGTACAGTGTTCAGTCGCAGGTAGCCGTTTCTGAAACAAGGACCAGTACTCGAGAATTTGGACACCTTTCGATCTCTCAACGGGCAGATTTTCAAACCTCAAGTATAAATAGTTAAGTTCAAGAGTTAGAGAAGAATATACAACATAACTGAGAGCATATTTTCGAAGCAGAATTCTTCAAAGTCTCAAACTCAAGAACAAAACACTCAACTGCTTAGTCATCTGTTGACGAAAGCAAAAAAGAGAGATAAAAGAATATACATATAAATCTGAGTGATTTTGTGAGAAACGTGTTGTGAGGAGCTGTTATCCATCTTTGTGAGTGATAAAGCTTTGTAGTATAGGACTTCTTTGTGATTTCCTGTAACGAACTTGTGGCCAGTTCATTTGTTGTTTGGCGCAAGCAGAGTGTATTGTAATCTGTGTGATTATAGTATAACCCAAGATCTAAGTGACTTGGAAGAGTGGACTAAAGGATTTTTATCCATATAACCACTATAAAAATTATGTGTGTTTATACTTGCATTATTTTCTTGCATATTTTCAAAAAGCATACTAAACACTTAAAGATTAACTGTTGAAAAGATTTTAAAAGGAGTTTGCAAAAACTGGGGATAAAACCTTTTCTAAGTTAGGAAAACTACTTGTGAAAAACACTTAACAAATCCGCTGCAAGTAAGTTATTTTAAAACCCTGATTTTCTTAAAATCAGCTAAGTAAAATCAGAAGAGTGGTCAACTCTGTTGTTCAAAGCTTTGTGCGAGATCAGCTTAGTCTACTTACGATTCTTGATCAGCTTAGTCTGCTGACAGAAAATGTTAGAGATCTTTAAAGGTAAAATTTTAAGAGGTCTGTTCACCACCCCCCCCCCCTCCTCCTCCTCCTCTAGACCTCATCTGACCACTTGGGACCAACAACAGCCCTGGCCCCGCTCGAGAGAAACTAAGATAGTATTGCCGCCTGCTCTCCCTTCTGTGTAGAGATCAAGGAAGCATAGGCATCAGGCCAACTACCTGGTCGGCTCCCCCGATATGATGGCACAGGTGATCCAAGTGATTACATATTTAGCTTTACAAATATAATGAGTTTGTATGCACACTCAGCCGAAAACACGGTGAAATTGATGGTCACGACATTCGCGGGTTTGGCGTTAGATTGGTTCGGAAAACAACCTCCGAACTCCATATTCAACTTCAAGGAACTATGTAATAAACTAGAGCAACAATTTGCAAGCTAAAAAAGACAAAAACTCCCAATGAGTTATCTAGGGACAATTCCCTAACAGGATGGGGAATCTTTGAGAAGCTGGCTCGCGAGGTTCAACGTCGAACTATTAAAGATCGATTCCCCAAATATAGACTACATAATATCGATCTTATTTGACCTTACAAAAAACAGGCAGTTCGTTAACGCTCTAAGTCGGAAGCAACCACGGACCTTTGCAGAAATCATGACATTAGCCTCCAAATATATGACCCAATAGGAGATGAATTTGTTTAAGGATAAAAACAAGGCCAAGGCTTCTACCTCGGGATTAAAGAAATCTGATAAGGCACCGATCCCAAGGATATACTATTATGATAGATCCTTTAGAAAAAGTAATGTCTTTCAAAGACTGGAGTACGTGGGAAACAACTCTGACAAAAGACCTAATGTCTACGTCAGACCGCACTCTCCTAATCGAAATATCAGAGATCGGATTGACTACGTGGATTTCATGAAGTTGAATGCTCCCCGGGAAGACATATTAGTCATACTCGAAAGGAATAATTTGATTCCTCCGGCAAAAAGGATTACACAAGCCAAACTGGGTGCCAAAAACTATAGCCTATATTGTAGATATCATCGAGCTCACAATCATCGGATCGAAGACTATTATCACCTGAAACAAGAGATAGAAAGGCTAATACAGGAGGGGAAATTAGGTGAGTTTGTGGAGAGCGGATCGAAGAAGACAGAGGACACGTAGTCCGAGAAGGACAAATGAACGTAGAAGTTCCTCAAGATGATCTCCAGTGAATAACCCCGATGCTCGGGATGAAATGGACAACGTTCGTATTAACGAAACTATACATGTGATCTCTGGAGGCCCAGCAGGAGGAGATAGTCGCAATGCAAGGCGGAGAACCGCTCGATCACTAGAGAAGGGAGTAATTGCCCCCAAGGAAATATGGGCCCTCGAAAACAAAATTTCTGACAAACAGATAATTAGTTTTGATGAGAGCGAGGTACTAAGAAATTTGAATTGGGACGTCAATGAGGACAACCCTGATTTTCCTATGGTGGTCTCGCTTGAGGTATCTAGCTTCAAAGTAAAGAGGATATTGATTGATAATGGTAGCTCGGCCAATATGATAGCCATGGAAGCATTGAATCAAATGAACTTGGGAAAATTAGCTCTCCAGAAAGTGGCCACCCCTCTGGTTGGATTTGGAGGATCAGAAATCGTGCCTGCGAGGATGATCAATTTAAGTGTCACACTCGGAAAAAAGCCTCAGAGAATCGTGAAAATGATAAAGTTCTTAGTGGTGGAGACACCATTCACCTATAACACCATTTTATGTCAATCGGCGCTCAACTTATTACGAGCGATTGTATCAACCTACCATCAAAAGATAAAGTTCCCGTCTGCTTCCGGGATTGGAGAAATTGTTAACGTCCACTGCATGGCCTGGGACTATTATAACACAACACTTTCCCTAAAACGGAATCTCGAACCGCTTACACCCTCCAAAAGGAAAACTGTTGGATCATCAATAGAAAGATCAACAGAACCAGAGATTCTGAATACCGAACGGATTGATAGAAAGGGGAAAGAGCCAATTGATCTAACTATCCGAGCTCCGGAACATAAAGATATTCAATTAATCGAGAACGATCCAAGTAAGACCACAAGGATCGGGATTGAGCTCACACCCCAAGGAGAAGTTATGTTAATAAACTTTTTGAGAAAGAATGCGGACGTATTCGCATGGAGTTCGGAAGATATAGTGGGGATAGACCCAAGAATAATCACCCACCCTTTAAAAATAGATCCGAGTGCAAAGCCGGTTAGACAAAAGGAGAGGAATCATGCCCCTGTTAAAGATAAAATAATAAAAGCCGAGGTCGAAAGACTTTTAATGTCTAAACAGATAAGGGAAGTGCATTTTACAGAATGGTTGTGTAACGTGGTCTTAGTATCAAAAGGCGACAAGAAAGATAATAACTGGAGGATGTGCAATGATTTTACGGACCTAAACAAGTTATGTCCACGAGATCTATATCCCCTTCCTAGAATCGACCTATTGGTTGACTCTACAGCGGGATTTGCTATTTTCAGCATGATGGACACGTTTCAAGGGTTTTATCAAATATTTATGGATGAAAAGGATCAAGAAAAAACTGCCTTTGTTACCGAACAAGGAGTATACTGCTTCATAGTGATGCCTTTCGGATTGAGAAACGTGGACCAACCTATCAACGACTAGTAAACCTAATGTTTAAAGAACTTATTGGAGAAATAATGGAAGTATATGTGGATGATATGCTCGTCAAGAGTATGAGCAAGAGAGACCATATTGATTATTTGGATCGTTGCTTCAGGATTTTGAGAAAATACGGAATGAAGCTCAATCCAGCTAAGTGTACCTTCGGTGTAAGATCTGGAAAATTCTTGGGCTACTTGGTCCACCAAATGGGATAGAAGCAGATCCCGAGAAGATACGCGCGATCATCGAGATGAAGCCTCCAAGAACGATCTCACAGGTACATAGTTTAGTTGAAAAGATAGTTGCGCTAAACAGATTTAAATCAACATCAGCAGACAAAAGTCTACCATTCTTTCTAACACTGAGAAAATCTAAGATGTTTGAATGGACGGAAGAATGCGATCGGGCCTTCGACCAACTGAAGGAGTACCTAATTTCCCCACCACTACTTGCCAAATCGACGGAAGGACAACCTCTTTATATATACTTCGCGATTTTCGAGGTTGCTGTAAATTCGGTGTTGGTCAAAATAAATGCAACGGAACATAAGCCATTCTATTACTTGAGCAAGCTATTACAAGGGGCTGAGAAGAATTATTTGGAGATAGAAAAATTTGCCTTAGCACTGGTGACTGCGGCGTGGAAGTTACGGCCTGTTGGGTTATTGGTAACGTCAGAACGTCAAAAGCAGCGGAATTTAAAATTTTTAAAATAACCCAAGCAGAATCTTTATTCATCTAGTCATACGAAAAGGATTTATACATAAATCGAAACATCCATAGGGTGTTTAGCGATTTTACCTTACCACGGGAACGGTGGCGATTTTTCTCCGGTCTTCTTTCAGATCTGCAGGATTTGGTTCGGAGAAGCACCCCATGTGTTGTGCCTCTAGCGGTATCCACACCAGCTGGATTGAAGCAACTCTCTTGAATCCTCAGGCTCAGAACTAGGATGGAAGAGATACCATGCAAGGAAGAAAGAGAAAAGACCAGATCTAGATTTGGAAGATGAGACGGGGCGGCCACTCCAGATGGAGAAGGGGGCGACGGCCACTCCTCTTGGAGAGAGGGGGGGCACGAAATTTTTGTCTTCTAGGGCTTAGGTTTTCACTTGTGTGGAAGAGTTATGAAGAGTTGTCTATTTATAAGAGAAGAATCCTTCTCTTAATAGATATCTCTTCAAGACCTTTTCCTTATCTTATAAGGAAACAAGATATACATACATATCTTCTTAGATTCTCCTTGTCATACAAGAAAACAAACTCTCCCATCCTTATCCTAGCAAAAATCGCCCCTTATCTTGTTAGGAAAGTAGAATCCCATTCTATCTTTACTTCCTTAACTAACAAGGTCTCCTTTAATTAATTAAACTCTTTAATTAATTAGATTCTTTTAATTAAACTCTTTTAATTAATTCAGCCCATTTAATTAATTAATCCAATTAATTAATTTAATCCTTCTCCATTAATTAATTAGACTACTTCTAATTAATATTTTTCTCCTTTAAGAATTAACACTTTAATTCTCCAGTTTTGATTTAACTCTTTAAATCAAACTTTCCTTATATGATTTGTTGCAGTCCAATTGTATTGTGTGTGACCCTCTAGGTTCACCATCAATTGGCCGCGGGCCCACGACTTTCGTGATTTAATATGCGAGCTTATTAATTGCTCCGATTAATTGAACACCTTCAATTAACCACTCAAGAATTAATCTCCTTATCAATTCATGAGTACCCACACCTCATGGTCGATGTCTAGCCACAAGCCCATGAGGCCCAACTTCAGGTGAATTGATCTCAGTGAACCTCACCTCTTATAAGTACCATGTACATACGGTCCTTCTATCGACTTAATTTCCCGATCGAGACCTAGGGTGTGTGAATTGATCGGCACCTCTAATTATCTCGATAACTATACTTTCAAATTCCGGATAATGATTCCAGTGTGACTGCTAAATTTGGAAACCCCTTTCCAAATCCGTCACCAACCATGGCCATGGGTTTCTCGAAATCTATTATCTAAGAACGTATAGGAAATTCTCTCAACACACCACGTTGAGTCGGTAGATCCCATATTGATGCTAACCATTCGCGTACACGACTATACGCACCCAACTTAGGCACATAATGATCAGGCTACGTGATCGGCACCTAAATCTAAGTACGCACACCCATGCACCGAATTCGCCCTAGCATCTCAAGTCTAAGGACTAAATCGTACACTATTATAAGTTTGAGAAACATCCCATCGCCGATGTGCGTCATGCGCTTCCACAATGGGTTTCTCTGTTCGGGTCGTTCGATGCGTTCGATCCCCTATCGAACCACCTACTCATATGCACTAGCATCAAATGCCTTGCTCATGAAACGCTACAAATTCACTCCAAGTGAATCATGCATACTTGTACAAGTCTTTGCGATTCCTTCGATACCCCGTCTCGTTCGGAATCTATGACTTGGAACGTTTTAAGATCACGACCTTAGAAACTGTTTCATGATTGCACTCATACTGAAGTGAATCGTTCCATAGTCTATTGTGATCTAAGGATTTCATCCAATCGCTTAAGTGATTTGCGAGAGATGAAGTTGGCCATTGTTTGATTTACATACTATAAACAAACGAGCGTATTAATTCATTTATACTAGAGAAAGATTACGATAGTCCTAATACAAGCTAAATATATTGGCTTGCAGGGCACTATCCTATCAATCTCCCACTTGCCCTAAAGCCAATCACAAACGCTTCTAAGACCCATCTTCCAAAGATGTTCTTCGAACTCTTTTCGTGACT